>JAODAL010018222.1:0-75342 GCA_025379985.1 Phyllomedusa bahiana
CCTGCAGGGAGTTAAACCCAAGGATCTTGTCCTGAGGCAAAAACTTTACCTTCGCTACCACATGCTTTTACTAAAAGACTTTTCTTTGCTCAGAGGCACGGCCTGGGATGTCATCCGCGGGGCCATGATATGAAATTTAAAAACATATACCCCCTCCACTTTGAGACACGAGAAAAAGGCTGGTTTAAAGGAGGTAAAATGAATCGTGGCAAAACCCCTTTAAGTTGTTGAAACAAAAATTATCCAACAAGACTGGTAGAAAGTGATGAAAAATTATGAACTTTTAATATTTTTTCATCCCAAGTCCGATTCAAATTATTTACTGGAATTTGACGTATTGTATTGAGGGACATAAAAAATTTTCCCCCCCTTTAGAAAGTAATAGCGGCAAATTGATTTAACTTTGCCATATGATCATGGGGTTATTCCCCCAATTAAAACCATTTTTTCTAGTCCCACCAGATTATTAACAAGGGCTGCTGCCAGGAAAAAGGGAAAGCAACAGCCCCAATAATACCATACCCAAAATTAGGCAAACCAAATCAAGGTGATTGGATTCGGGTCTAAGTTAAATTTGGATTTGAAGCATAACACTAGTGATTAGGAATCAGTGATTTCCCTATGGGAAATGTACTTTAAGAATAATACCTTTGCCCAGTTTTCCAAGAAACATATGTACTTAATAGAAAGTAAAGAATTTCCTACACAAGAACAGTTAAAGGACATATGTTTGCTGTCGGGCATGATGGAAAATAGAAGTAAAGAAGCATACTTACCCCCGGAGCTTTTCATTCCTACCTGCCTGCCCCTTGAACCCCCGGTAGCTTAAATGTTCATCATTCACTAACGATGCAGCCATTTACAGACCCAGGTACAATGAACTGAAATTTTTGGGCCCATATCGGCTGCATCTGTCACGTGAATGATAAACCTTCAAAGCTACTGCTGGGATTACTGGGACAGCCATGGTGACGGAACGACAGCGTCCAAGAAGTTGGTAGGCTTCCTCACTTCTATGTCACATAGTTTTTTGCCCCCTTTTTTGAGGAAGCACAACTAGTGTCGACAGCGTTCCCCGCCTGTGCCCTTATTCTGTAAAATGCGTAGTTTTAAGTATTTTAAAACTCAAATCTGCAGTTTTCAGCCCGAAAAAAAATCATGAAAAAAGCCCCCTTAGGGTAGCCCGCCCATCTACAACGATAAACCCATTACTTTTAATAGATAGAAAAAAATTTTAAAAAACTTCATGGCGGGAGCCTTTGGTGGGAGGGGCAAAATGAATAAATTTGGCATGAAAGCTTAAAACTGCTTCTTAGAGAATAAGAGACCCCCTTTCTGGAAACAGCATGTCTGTCACTAGCTTGTGCTGTCCTCAGAAAGTGGGGCATAATCCATGTGACAGGTTCACTTTAAGCTGGTAGTATGGCCTTTGTGTTAATATTTTTTAATAAGTTCCTGATTATTATTTTTTTTAAGGTCAAAAAGTTTTAATACTGTCCGGGGAAAACCATTGCAGGGACTTAAGAGCTACAGTACTCTGTAAAAAGAATTTGTATTCTGCAACATTGCACACTAATTTCAGAAAAATATCTGTGGGGTCTATATTAATTCCTTGAGAAGGTGTATTTTCCAAAATAGAAACTATATATAGGGGTTTTCCGCTGTACTAGTCATACTAATATATAAAGTGCTTTGCAAATGTAATAGGGTGACTAAAAAAATTCAATTCAGCTAAATTGTGTTCTTTTCCAAACACTGTGAAATTGTGTAAAAATAGCTTTTTTTCCTTTTTACCTCTTGTAAAAACTATTTTTTAACTCAAACTATATATTATTGGAAAACATGAATTTAGAAATATTACTACCTCTCTCCAAAACTGAAGTGGCAGATATTTCTTATATTTGCGACCTTCAGGACACTGAAGAATTGAATAGTACCTGAAAAACATCCCAAAAAGATGGCCCAAAAAACTACAAGGTATTTCTTCATTTCTACTTCTAAAAGCTGCAGAACCAATGTAAAAAAATGTACTTGTGTTTCTTTGTAACACACATGCAGTTCTACAAAAATAATTAAAATTCAATATCTGTAAAAAAGTGCTTTAATAACTGTAAAACACCTAAAAGGATTAGAAAACTTCTAAAGACCATTCTGAATACTTTGGTGATTTATGATGGATTAATAATATGAAGGCCATCAAAAGTTGCATCAGAACTGAATTTATTCCAAAAATTGTATTTCAGAAATTTCCTTGAAAGTTAATAAAATTGATATTAGACAAAAAGTATAAGATTAGAAAAATGTCTACATAGAGAAGACATATGATTAGACATGGCCGAATTTCTCAAAATTCGGTTCGGTCACTTCGCCGAATTTTCCGACAAAATTCGTTTCGGTCCGAATTATTCGGCACGAATCACGTTTAAAAAACAGCTATTTCAGGAGACTGCAAGGAGGCCTCTGCAGGTGCTGTAGGACGTTGTGCCATGCTTTAATAGCAGTGGGCGCCTTGTTTGGTCTTCATACAATGATGTGTTTTAGGTATGACACGCACATGACTGCCCCCGCCGCTCTTAGATCGCTTCACTATAAAATTTCCTGGGCACTTAAGGGAGGCAAAACTGAACAAAAAAACTAAGCGGGGATGTAGCTGATAAAGTCATGCTAGCGAAAGCTGGGAAAAAAAACAAGTAGAGCTCAGGTGGCACATTAGTGATAGAGTGTGGAGTGACGGCGGCCGAGCCACAGCAGATGAGGTCAGGCAGTGGCACAATGACATTCTGGAGGCGGCAAAAACAGTATTATGTCACAGAGTGGCACAATGATTACAGTGTGGAAGTCTCGGCGGGCAGCAGTATGAGGTCAGACAGTGGCACAATGAAATTAGGAGGCGGGGGAAAAAAAACAGTATTAGGGCACAGAGTGCACAATCACCAGTGATGTGGAGGTCACGGCGGCGTGCAGTATGAGGTCAGGCAGTGGCACAATGACATTATGGGAGGGCGGGCAAAAACAGTATTTGGCCACAGAGAGGCACAATGATACGTGTGGAGGTTCACGGGGCAGCAGTATGAGGCAGACAGTGGCACAATGACATTATGGAGGCGGCCAACAGTATTTGGCCACAGTGTGCCACATTGATTACAGTGTGGAGGTCACGGCTGGGCAGCAGTCTGTGGTCAGACGTGGCCACAATGACATTATGGAGGCGGCAAACAGTATTAGGCCAGTGTGGGACAATTGTACAGTGTGGAGGGTCACGGGCAGGCAAGCAGTATGAGGTCAGGACAGTGGCACAATGAATTAAGGAGGCGGGAAAAAAAACAGTATTAGGGCACAGGTGGCACAATCACACAGCGTGTGGGAGGTCACGGGGCAGCTGTATGAGGTAGACAGTGCACAATTGGCATTCTTGAGGTGCAAAAACAGTATTAGGGCCCACTGAGCTGGCACAATGATACAGTGTGGGAGGTCACGGCGGCAAGCAGTATGAGGTCAGACAGTGGGCACCATTTGGCATTTGGACGGGTGGCAAAAACAGTATTAGGCCCAGTGTGCACAATGATACAGTGTGGAGGTCACGGCGCAGCAGTTTGAGGTAGACAGTGGCACAATGACAAAATTTCCTGGAGGTGGCAAAAACAGGAAGTAGGCACAGTGTGGAGGGCACGGCAGCAGCCACGCAGCAGCATGAGGTCAGACAGTGGCACATTGACACAGTGTGGAGGGCACGACAGGAGTCACAGCAGCAGCATGCAGGATCAGGAGAGTGGCACCATGACATTCTGCAGGTGGCCAATATAGTTTAGGCCACAGAGCTGCACAATGACTGAGGCGGAGGTCACCGGCGCAGCAGCATGAGGTAAGGCAAGTGGCACAATGACAGAGAGTGGTGGTGATGACTAGGAGCAAAAGCATGAGGTCAGAGAGTGGCACATGACATTCTGCAGGTGGCAAATAGTATTCGGCCACAGAGCAGGCACAATGACTGGGAAGAGCGGTGGTCACGGCTGAGGAGCAGCATGAGGTCAGGCAGTGGCACAATGACAGAGAGTGGAGGTGATGGACAGGGAGCCAACAGCTATGAGGTCAGAGAGTGGCACAATGACATTTGCAGGTGGCCAATATTGTATTAGGCCACAGAGCGGCACAATGACTGAGAGCGGAGTCACGGCGGCAGCCAGCAGCATGAGTCAGGCAGTGGCACTATGACAGGAGAGTGGGGAAGGTGATGACAGTGGAGCAACTGCATGGGTCAGAGTAGTGGCACATTGGACATTCTGCAGCGGGTGGCAAAATAGAATTAGGCCACAGAGCGGCACAATGACTGAGGAGCGGAGGTCACGGAGGCAGCGCATTGAGGTCAGGCAGTGGCACAATGACAGAGAGTGGAGGTGATGACAGAGCAAGAGAGCATGGGTCAGAGAGTGGCACAATGACTCTGCAGGTGGCAAAATAGTATTAGGCCACAGAGCGGCACAATGATAGAGCGGAGGTCACGGCTGGCAGCAGCATGAGGTAGGCAAGTGGCACAATGACAGTGAGTGGAGGTGATGACAGGAGCAACAGCATGAGGTCAGAGAGTGGCACAATGACATTCTGCAGGTGGCTCTGTAGTATTAGGCCACAGAGCGGCACAATGACTGTGAGCGGAGTCACGGCCAGCAGCAGCCATGAGGTCAGGCAGTGGACAATGACAGAAGGGAGTGGAGGTGTTGGAAGGAGCAACAGCATGAGGTAAGAGAGTGCACAAAGGACATTCTGGAAGGTTGGCAAAACAGTACCAGGCCGCTGAGTGGACAATGACACAGTGTGGAGTCACGGCAACAGCAACAGCGCAGCAGCATGAGGGACATGAGTGGGCACAATGCAGAGTGTTGAGGTGGGTGGCAATACAGTCCCTGGTAAAGGACGGTGGTAGGCAGTGGAGAAACTATCAGCAGATGTGTGGCATCATGAGGGTGGGCGGCATCAGAATAGTGGTCTGAGAGGTTAGTTTGAACCCAGACTACGCCTAAGGGCATTGGTGGTGTGTGGAAAATCCTGGACGATCACGCCTGATTCATCTTGACAAAGGTCAGTCGTTCAACTATTTCCCGTGGACAAGCGGGTTATCATTGGGGTACACGATGGCCCCGCCGCACTGAAACACCCGCGCTGATGCCACACTACTGGCGGGTCAGGACAGCTTATCCACTGAAATCGGCAAGTTGCGGCCACGACATCAGTTAGGCTGCCAGTAGTCAGGCGGAATCTTTCTAAATGGGGTGCAGTGTGCTGTCCAAGTAGGCCACAACCTGTTGGTTCAGGGTTATGCTCCATGTCTGCTGCCTGGCTGCTGCTGCTGCTGGTGACTGCCCTCCTCACTTGGGGGTGAAGAAGCTGCTCATTAGTGACTCCAGACTTAGGTTACTGCTGATGGGAGCTTGGTACTGCTCCTACCCCCCCACCTTCCCCAGCGAGCGCGGCCAGTAGTACGTGAGGATGCTGAGGAACCCCCGGTCAGACCTGTCAGAGGAGGGACGATTGAGCACATAGGCTGCGGCAACTGATTACGGAGGATTGTCCCTTTAGTATTTGAGTTTGTCATCTCTCAATAGCTGGGAAAAAAGGCTCCCATTTTGGTACCGGTAGCGAGGGTCAATAGGGTGGAGGAGCAGAAGTCATCCCTCTGCCGGATAGCTGACTATTCGGCTGTCACGTAGCCAGGCAAATAAGCTTGCTGCGGGACATCGCAAAGTGATCCGCAAGGGGCTCCCTGCCTCCATTTTCCCCAATGTTACTGCCACGGGGCTTGGGAGTCATCTGCCTCGTCTTCCTCATCTCCACCCACCTCCTCCCGCGGCTCCTGCTCCTCTCTCTCTGTCACCTGGTAGAAATTCCACTCATTTCACAGACAATGCTTCTGCTCAATGTCCTCCTCCTCTCCTCTCATTTCAGTCCCACCGGACTCATGTGGCCACGAGATGTAGTCGCACACATCTCAGTCCCCTGCCCAGGACAGAATTTTTCAGTTTCTGTTCCAGGACATGAAGCAGTGGAATGACGTTATTATCCGTAGTCCTGGCGACTGACAAATACTAGTGGCTCCTCGAATGGCCTCAACAAACGGCAGTGTGTCACGCATGAGCTGCAACTGGCTGACATCAAAGTTACACTCGGGGAGTACTTCTGTCTGCCTGGTTCATCATAAAATCGTTAATGGCCTTTTCCTCTGTTCATACAGTGGTCCAACATGTGCGGCTGGTATTCCAGAGGTGCGAAACATCGCATATCAGAGCGTGGTTGGGGGAGGCGTTCATGCGCTCTGCAACTCGAGGAGGGTTGTTCTGGCTTTGTAGAAGGGGATAAATTGCATGCACAGTTTTCCTGGCCATTTTCGAATGTTTGAAGATCGGATGGAAGACTTCAGGACTTTTTAAGACCAGATTGAACACGTGCGCCATGCAGTGCGCATGGACCATCCCTCCTCGGTGCAGCGCGGACACCATGTCCTCCCATTGTCCGTCACCAGGTTCCGATTGCAGTAGGCGCGGAGAAAAGCCACACATCGTTTTCTTGCTGCATGGACGCGGGAGCAGTTCCTCCCCTGTGTGACTACGTTTCGCCGAGGCCAAGCTAGGGTTAGAACTGCGTAGACACGCTGTGCCCTACACATGTGCTGGTATGATGGAGCAGTACTTGTGGAGGCTGAGTGGTGGTGGTATGGTGGATGGAGGAGGAGGCGGACATTGGCGCAGGAAGCAGCAGTTTGACAACGTGGAGAGGGAAAGCGGCGTACTCCTGTCCATGTGTTGGGGTTTGTGCCGGGCAGAAGCACATTCACCAGTGGGCGTAAAGGAATGTACTGGCCCTGACCGTAGTTACAGCTCACAGACGTCGCGCTGCCGTGTACCCTTGGAACAATCGATAAGCTCAGGACTGGACCCACTTTTCTGTGTCTTCATATTTATGAAAGTGTTGGTACTGCCTTTTTTGGAAAAGAAAATTTCGGTTGGAACTCTCCATCTCGGCTCGGGCACATGACAAAAGTTTCTCTGAATGTTGCAGGAGTCCACCATTTGGAAAGGGTGGGACTGCAGTACCAACAAACTTGGACAGGAGCACGGTTCAGCTAGCCTTGCACCTTAGGATGGTTGGACGCATACTGTTGTCTCGTTTACAATCGCCTCTACTGAACGACCTGCTGGCGCCATGGTAGCGAGGAGCAGGAGCATCTGGTCCGGGAGAGGGATGTCAAAGAGAAACAGTGGCCTCTGCAGAGGTGTGGAGCCTTGGACTGGCTGAAATGGGCATGCGTTGCCACTGCCGCTGCTGCTGATGCAAGCGGACAGGAATGGACCCCACATCTGAGCCACGTTTCGCCAGGCCACCGGATGGTGACGCTGCTGCATGTGTTGACGCAGGGCGTTGTGCAACGTTAGCTCCCTGGCACGGCTTCCATTTCTGCCCACAGATTCTACATATACCATATTCGGGGACTCCTCGGTGTCTTAGCAAAGAACTGCCCACACCGCCGAGTAGGCTGATTTTACCGCAACGCTCCGCACTGCGTGGACTACTGCGCCGCTGCCTCGCTGAAGCCCCTGTTCCGCTACTGTCTTGACCTGCGTAGCGGGTTTTCTAACACCCCGTGGCCGCTGGGGCTCACGGACCTCACATGTGCTAACCTGCTGACTCACGGCCACACAACACTTGCTGGACTGCGCCGCTGCCTGACTGCGCAAGCTGACGCCCTCTTCTCTGACGATGATGAAGCCCTTGCTTCACCGGCTCCATGATTGGAAGTGCGGCTCGGCCGTACAGCATCATCTATTTGTGTTTCATCGTCACTTACTGTCCTCATCACCGGTCTTGGTAAGCCGGAGGGCGGACTCTCACCACAGACCTACCATGCCACTTCCACATCTATTACTTTGCCGCCTACTGCAAGAAGCTGGGGATATTGGCCCATTTCTTCGCTGCCACGTAGCTGCTGACTGCCCTCCTCAATTTGTTCATCCTCGCTTTATTGTGGAGCTGAGCCCAGACCACATTGTAGTTCCTGGCTGAGGGAACTGGATGGGACAGAGGCGGGCTGAGGACAGGTGAGGGCCGCTGACCCGCTCCCGGGCCATGCCAACTAAGTGTTGTGTCTGAGGTTCCCACCGACTCTTGGCTGGGGTTGTCAGATGTCATCTGGGAGGAAGAGGATGACCTAGTCAACCAATCAAGAACCCTTGGGTTGCTGAACAACACACACGGCCGCTAGATGACAGCGGCAGTTGTGGCCTCACCGAGTGACCCCTGCTGCGACGTCCCCTTGCTGTGCTGCGACCTGGGCCCGTTTCAGAAATGTTTGTGCCACTGCCACTCGCAGTTGCAGAGCCTGCCACCTCTCTGTCTGACAATACTGTTTGTTCTAAAATGTACAGACACTGTTTGATGAAGCTATCTGTATATGATAAATATACACCCTGTTTTTGACTCCAAATGAACCCAGTAACAAGCTTGGGTAACCCTTGGATATAAATTGCGCTCCACAAATGGCCAGGAAAAATTTACTTGTATGTGTCGTTTAACAACACTGTGTGTGTTTTACTAAATGTAAAAGCACAAACAGGCTTAATTAACCATTCGCTTTGTGATTATGCTACAGAAAAATGCTATTATATTTCGGTGTTGAAAACAGACGGTTTATTTTGTCAGCACAAGCAGTCAAAAACAACGCTTAATTAACACGCTGATGTATTGCGCCAAGATTGAGCCGCACAAACTAGTAGGTGTTACAATTGCGTGTTTTCTAGCCACACAACAGAGATACCCAAGGTTGTAATTTGCCTTTGCTTGTGAATTAGGCCTACACAAAAAAAAATATATATATTGGCGTTTGAAAAAAAGACGGTTTTATTTTTTGTCAGCACACAGTTAAGAACAACGGCTTAATTAACCCAAGAGATGTAAATTACGCGCAAAGAATGAGCCGCACAACTAGTGCGTGTTACAATGTGCGTGTTTTCTACGCCCAAACCACAAGAGATACAGTTGTAATTTGCCTTTGCTTGTGAATTAGGCTACCAAAAAAAAAAAATATATATAATTTGGCGTTGAAAAAGTCGGTTTATTTTTGTCAGCACACCGGCCCAAAAAAACAACGCTTATTTTACCCCTGGATGTAAATTGCGCCAAAAGTATTGAGCCGCACAAATCTAGTAGGTGTTACAATTTGCGTGTTTTCTACGCCCACACAAGCAAGAGATACAGTTGTAATTTGCTTTGCCTTGTGAATTAGGCTACCAAAAAAAAAAATATATATTTGGCGTTTGAAAAGTAGGTTTAATTTTGTCAGCACAACCAGTAAAACAACGCTTAATTTAACCCTGGATGTAAATTTGCGCAAAGAAGTGAGAGCACAAACTATAGCGTTGTTACATTGCGTGTTTTTCCTACGCCACACAAAGTGATACAGTTGTAATTTGCCTTTGCTTGTGAATTAGGCTACCAAAAAAAATATATATATTTGGCGTAGAAAACGGACGGTTTTTTTTTGGTCAGCACACCAGTAAAACAACGCTTAATTAACCCCTGGATGTAAAATTGCGCCAAAGAATTGAGCCGCACAAAACTAGTTAGCGTGTTACAAATTCGTGTTTTATACGCCACACAACAAGAGATACAGTTGTAATTTGGCGTTTGTTGTGAATTAGGCTAACAAAAACAAAATATATATATTTGGCGTTGAAAATGACGGTTTATTTTTGTCAGCCACAGGCAAACAACTGCTTAATTAACCCCTGGATGTAAATTGCGCCAAAGAATTGAGCAGCACAAACTTAGTGCGTGTTACAATTTGCGTGTTTTCTACGCCACAAACAAGAGATACAGTTGTTAAATTTGCCTTTGCTTGTGAAATTAGGCTACCAAAAAAAATATATATATTTGGCGTTGAAAAACGACGGTTTATTTTTTGTCAGCACCAGTAAATACAACGCTTATTAACCCTGATGTAAATTGCGCAAAAGAATTGAGCCGCAAAAACTAGTAGCGTGTTAAAATTGCGTGTTTTCTACGCAACACAACAGAGATACAGTTGTAATTTTGCACTTTTTTTTTGCTTGTGAATTAGGCTACCAAAAAAAAAAAATATATATTTTGGCGTTGAAATAGACGGTTTTTTTTTGTCGCACACCAGCCAAAACAACGCTTTAATTAACCCCTGGATGTAAATTGCGCCAAAGAATAGAGCGCACAAACTAGTAGCGTGTTACTTGTTTACAATTGCAGTGTTTTTCTACGCCACACCAACAGAGATACTGTTGTAATTTGCCTTTGCTTGTGAATTAGGCTACCAAAAAAAAAAATATATATTTGGGCGCTTGGAAAATAAGACGGTTTTTATTTTTGTCAGCACACAGCAAAACAACGCTTAATTAACCCCTGGATGTAAATATGCGCAAATGAATTGAGCACGCACAAACTTGTAGAGTGTTATCAATTGCGTGTTTTCTACGCCACTCAACAAAGGATACAGTTGTACATTTGCATTTGCTTGTGAATTAGGCTACCAAAAAAAAATATATATATTTGGCGTTGAAAAAAAGAGGTTATTTTAGTCAGCACACCAGCAAAAACAAAGACTTAATTAACCCCAATTTGGATGTGTACAATTGCGCAATAGAATTCCAGCAGCAAAAATGAAGTGGTTATTTGTATTGTAAAAACGCTGTTTCTTTACAATGAAATACAACAGGAACTGGCTTAGATCACATTGGATATAGAATGTATATGCCAGCTGCAGTGACGCTCACTTGATTTCAGGGGGATCCAATACCCCAAAAAATCAGAAATTAGAAAATTCAGAGAACTGTCTCTTGACAAGCTGAGACACCCCACAGAAATCGCTGTATCAAAAATCAGTTGTCTTCAGAAAGTCGCTATCAACCGCAGCAGCACCTTCCTATCAGTCACAGTGAGAGGAGTGTGAGCTCCCCAGCGGCGAGCGCTCGGTCTTAATATAGTGCTCGCGTGTCGTACAGATCCGGCCTGGTCTCTGATGGCTTCATCCTGCTTCATCATGTCATGCAGGCTATGCCCTTCTTACCTCCCAGAGTGCTTTGCCCATGTTAGCGCCATTTCTGTGCTCAGCAGCCCCTTTTATCAATCAAAAAGCACACTTCGTTCACCCGAAGTACCCAAAGTTCGACTTCGGTCCGAACCGTAGTTTTCCTGAAATACTAAACGGAAATTCCCACTTCGTTAGAATCAATTCGCCCATCTCTAATTATGATATTGTAAATGCCGGGAAAATACAGTAATTCAAATTCTGAAACCTATTCTCATTGGTACGGCATAAACCGCCCAATTCAGAATAGGAGTGAACAGTGAACATTAAACTATGGGGAAGGATTTGACACAATCAGAATCCACGGTGGGGGACAGTTCAAAATACAGTAAAAATGGTGAAAAAAATTGATTGGCTGACTAGGGGGGGGGTTGGCTAGTCGGCCAATCAGGAATAGGAGCGACAAAGACCCATTATATCCTTATGTGGAGAACTATTGACCATTCAGAATCCTGGCGGGACATGTTCAAAAAATACAGTTAAAAATGCTGAAAAGAGATGATTCGGATAAGCTTAGCGGGGGATTGGGCTAGCTCAGCCAATCAGGAATAGGAGGACAGAGACCCATTAGAACCTATGGAGAAATATTGACCAATCAGAATAGGAGCGACAAAAGACCCATTCTAGTCTATGGAGAAGTTAGACCAATCAGGGATCCACAGCGGGATAATTACAAAATACAGTAAAAAGACCAGAAAAAGAGCTGGATTGGCTGAGCTTAGCGGGGGCTTGGCTATCCCAGCCAATCAGGAGCGCGAGCTACTTCTCACCATTATAGTCTATGGAGAGGATGGGCGCAATGCAATCTCGACGCTCTGCGCCGTGCGGGCATGGAGTATGAATAAAAAATTTTTTTTTATTTAAATGTTAGATACAATTATCAGATAAAGAGCCGAACCCTTCTTTACAAATAACGCAGTTAAAATCCCGAACAAGGCGTTTGTCGCCGGAAGACCGGCGCTACATAGGGAATTGGCAATAGAGAGAATTGCCGGGAAATACAGTAATTCAAATTGGTGTAGCTATTCTCATTGGTCGGAGAAGCAGCCCCAATCAGAATAGGGAGCGGACCAAAGACCCATTAAATCCTATGGAGATGTTTGGAGCCAATCAGAATAGGAGGGGCGACAGCAGTGGCCCATTCTAACCTATGAAGGAGTATTAACCAATCAGAGTAGGAGCGACAAAGTCCCATTATATCCTATGGAGAAGTTTGGACCAATCAAAATCATGTTTATTTCTTTATTTTCATTGCACCCATACTATTGATCCTTGGCTAAACGAAAATAAGAAATAAAACATGATTTTATGATTTAATATTTTTTTTCTTTACCCCAATGATTATTATTTCATTTTGATATACAATCGGGACAAACTTCTGTAGTGTTCTAATTGATTCTCCGGCCAATGTACAGGTTTTATTTCAGATTGCATTAGAAAAACCATAGGAGCGTCGCTCGCTAATCCCATTCGGTCCAAATAAAGGCGACTCTTTTACTTAGCCAATCACAGAGGCGCGCTCAGAAAATTTCTTTTCGCCCATAGAAACTCTATGAGAAGCAGCTCACGCTTGATTGGCTCAAGCTGGACGCAGCCCCCGCCGCGTCAACCAATCAGCTTTTATCTGCATTTTTTTACTGTATTTTGAACTGTCCCGGCCTTTGAATATGATTGTGTCAATTTTTCTCCATAGGATATATTGAGACATTGTCGCTCCTATTCTGATTGGTCAATTCTCCAATAGGGTTATAATGGGACAATTGCGCTCCTATTCTGATTGGCTGGTTTATGCCGACAATGTGAATAGCTTAAACAATTTGAATTACTGTATTTACCGGCGATTCTAGCTATTGCAATTCCCTTTATTAGCGCTGGTCTCGGCGAACAAACGCGTTGTTCGGGATTTTAACTGCTTTATTTGTAACGAAGGGTTTCTGCTCTTTATTGATAATGTTTTAACATTTAATAAAAAATTATTTTTTTATTAATATTTCATGCCGCGACGAGCACTGGTTGCGCCGAGATTTCAGCGCGCCCATCTTCCATAGACTATAATAGGAGAGTAGCTCGCGCTTGATTGGCTGGGATAGCCAAGCACAAGCGGAGCTCAGTCCAATCAGCTCTTTTCTGTCTTTTTACTGTATTTTGAACTGTCCCGCCTTTGATTTTGATTTGGTCCAAAATTTCTCCCATAGGATATTATGGGACTTTGTCGTTCTATTCTGATGGTTTAATACTACTTCATAGGTTAGAATGGGCCACTGTCGCTCTATTCTGTTTGGTCCTCAAAACTTCTCTTAGAATTTAATGGGTCTTTGTCGCTCCTATTTGAATTGGCTGGCTTCTGCCGGACCATTGGAATAGCTTATACAATTTGAATTACTGTATTTCCCGGCATATTCTTCTCTATATTGCAATCTCCTATTAGCGACGGTCTCGGCGACAAACGGTGGTTCGGGCTTTTTTAATGCTTTATTTGTAAAGAAGGGTTCGGCTCTTTATCTGATAATGTTTTAAATTAATAAAATAATTTTTTTATTAATACTTCATGCCGCACGGCGCTGAGCGCGAGAATTTGGGCATTGCAGCCATCTCTCCAATCGACTACAATGGGGCTGCTGATGAAGTTGCTCGCGCTCTGATTGGCTGGGATAGCCAAGCCCCGGCTAGCTCAGTCAATCAGCTCTTTTCTGTCTTTTTACTGTATTTTGAATTATCCCGCCGTGGATTCTGATTCCGGTCTAAACTTCTCATAGACTAGAATGGTCTTTGTCGCTCCTATTCTGATTGGTCAATAATTCTCTAGTTTTAATGGGTCTTTGTCGCTCCTATACTGATTGGCTGACGCTACGTCGAGACCTGCTAGATCAGCCAATCACCTCTTTGTCAGATTTTTACAGTATTTTGAACTTATTTCCGCCGTGGATTCTGATTAGGTCTAAACTTCCCCATATGTTTTTATGGTTTACACTGTAACTACTATTCTGAAGGCCGGGTTTATATGCCGACCAATCAGAATAGCTTTCTGAATTTGAATTACTGTATTTCCCGGCAATTTCCAATATCCTAATTCTTGAATATCCTAATTCCAGAACTATTAGTCAAAATTAATGTTCCATTCTCACCAGAGGAGGTCTCGCGCACAGTACATAGTCTTCCAAGGGGTAAAGCATCGGGCCCAGACGGCTTCTCCAATGAATATCTCTAAACCTTTTCTCCACTCTTGAATCCTCACCTGGTCGACCTCTGTAATTCAGCCATGACAACCGATACCTTGCCCTCAGAAATGCTGCAAGCTACTATAGTTACAATTCCAAAACCAGGAAAATCATCTGATTCTCCGGCTAATTTCCGACCTATTTCTTTGTTGAACTCAGACACTAAGCTGTTTGCTAAACTGATTGAAACCGCTTGATAGATATACTGCCAAAGCTGATTGGGGCAGACCAGGTGGGATTTATCAAAGGTCATCAGGCTCTGGATGCCACCAGATGGTTAATTAATATCATACATCACATCGAAACCCGTGGGGTGCCTTCTCTGCTTCTATCTTTAGACGCAGAGAAGGCCTTTGATAGGATACACTGGGCATTTGCATTTAAGGTATTAGAGAAATTTGGGTTTACAGGCCCTATTCTTCAAGCCATAAAATGCTTATATACTTCTCCTTCAGCTCGGGTTTTATCTAACAATCTTCTCTCCAAACACTTTCAAATAACCAATGGCACGCATCAGGGCTGCCCTCTTTCCCCTCTATTATTTGTTCTTTTGATGGAACCTCTTACCAAAGCAATCCGCACAAATTCGTCCATTTCAGGCATTCAAATAGCTGGCACATCTCATGTCATTTCTCTCTTTGCTGACAATGTCATACTATCTCTATCTAATCCCTCCCGATCCTTACCTTCAATAATGAGAATTCTTATAACATTTAGTGAACTTTCCTATTACAAAATAAATCCCTCTTAATCCCAAGTTCTCGACTTTAACCTACGCTCACTAGAGGTTCAGGTGTTAAGGAAGTCCTTTCCTTTCCAATGGCAAACCCAGTCACTCCCTTACCTTGGTATCAAGTTAACTAGGAAATGTTCAAACCTGGCGAAATCCAATCTTGTCCCTTTACACAACCACTTACAAAAAAGCGGGGAAAAGAATTTCAAAATAGTTAACTCATGGTTTTTCTTATAAATTCTTTAAAAATGTTTTTATTTCCCTTTAAGATAAAAAATTTTTTTCTGAGGCCCTTTGCCTTTTTAAAATTTCCCAAATTCAATGTTTTTATGTTTTAAAAGGGCAGAAAAAAAATTTATTTGGGAAATCTAAACCCCCTTGTATAAAATTTTCCTTTAATGAAAAAAGCGAGACTTTGGGGGGTTTGGGACTCCCCTCGCTGAGAGCCTACCACATTGTGGTTACTATTGTCCAATTGCAATTTTGGGGGGGACTCCCTCTAACAGAAAAAGAAATAAAGTAGCTTTTGGGAAAACCGTTTGTATTAGCCACTGCTCTTTAAAAAAATTGGGTTTTGCTCGGGGGGGCGTGGCTTACCTTTTTAAGAAGCAGGCCCGTTTTGGCCAAGGGGGAGCTCCCCGAGAAACTCAGTTTCTGATGTAGAGACCCTCGGGAAAGGGAAAGAAACAAAAAAAAAAAAAAGGGGCCTTTCCCTTTTGGCCTCGGGAACCAGAGCCGGAACAGGGGGCCTCTATTTTCCAGAATTTTTTTCCCCCCACTGCGCATTTAAGGACGCCCCTTTTTCCCCCCCCCCCCCCCCGCTAAAGGAGCGTCCGGCCCCATCGGGCCGCACCCCCAGAGGAAACGGATGCCCCCCTCGAGGCCCTGGCAGCAACCCTGACAGCTGCGACTACAAGGAGGACCCCGACCGGGAACCCTGGGGCGAGGCCCCCACCCCGGGTGGGGAATGACTTTCCAAACCCGCGGGGCCCACAAAAAGGAAAGGGGCCCCAGGCCTCGGGGGCGCCGGCCCTGCGGGAGGAGGGGGCCCCAGAAAACCCGCAGTGAGGACCCGAGGAGCCACCGCCATCAGGTCAGTGCGGAAGGGGAGCCCGGCGGTCCCCACGGGTGGACCCCCTGGGGACCCCCCCGGGGACCGGGGGGGAAAAAACGGGGGCCGCAGATATCGCACCCGGACAACCCGGGGGCCCCCCTTCCATTTCCCCCAAGGACGGGAGTCTCCGGGAGGGTTGCGGGGGGAATCGTAAGCGAAACACTCCCCCAACACCCCCATAACGGGCTGCACAAACCCCCCCCCCCAAAAGGGGTTTTTCCGAGGGATCTGAGCCCCGGGCCCAAAAAGGGCCCTTTTGACCAGGGCCCCTCCCCTTCCCGCAACGCCGTCAGGGTGAGTACAGGAACCAGGCGCTATCCCCCTTGGGGAGTGCGGGTGCCTTGGGCCCTCTGGCAGAGGGGAAAGTGCCTTATAGCCCATCCACTGGCCTGGGGGACTTTGATTTGCCGCGGAAAGGCGCTAAACCTACGGCCAGTTTGGATCCAGGAGATCTGAGTGGTCCTGAGGAGGACTGTAACTCTCCGCCTTGAGACTGTCGCCGCTCCTCTGGGGTGACCCACTTCCCCGGAAAAGGGAAGACACCATCCCTTTTCCAGCCCCCTAATGAGGAGGATCCAGGGGAGCTTGGATAGTTGGGGGGGGGGGCTGCTGGGTTTTGGGGCCGGGGGCCCGGGGCCCTCGGTGGCAAGGATTGGGGTCTCGGGTCCCATTGCCCGGCCCCTGGAGGTGGGGGCCCCCCCTCCCGCCTGACCCCATTTGGTCCCCCCGGGGACATTTGCCCCAAAGGAACAGCCCCAACCCGAGATAATGCAAAAAAGGGGCCTCCAGCCCAACTCCTTCCCTTGGGGCCCCGCCCCCCCGCTTTAAGGGGAGGGCCGTGGATTCCCATCTCCCTCTTCTCGGGGGCCTCTGGAGGCACCCTCCTCTCGGCTGCCGACTCTGCTCCCTCCTGAGGATGCAGCCCAAAACCCTGGGGGGCACCCCCCGGAGCTTCGGGCCCCCTCCTCTCCCTTCTTGCCTTCAAACGAGATCTCCACCCTCTTGGGGGAAGGGAGATGCAGCAATCCTGGAGGCAGGAACTGTGCCCAGTGCAAGCAAAATTTTGCGGACCCCCAAAGGGTCCATTTTTGCCCAACTGGGAAAAAATTTTCAAGGCACGAATGCCCTTTTTTCCCCCCGCTAAAATTTTGGTCCTTGCGGGAAACAAGCCAAGCAAAAATTTCAGCCCTCCCTCACATGGACGACCTGGAGAATCAAAGGGCCGGAACAATGTCCGGTTTCCGGGGCTTACCTGAATCTGAAAAACCCGGGGTTTACTTACTAACTACCGACCAAATTGTTTAACATTTCCGGGGGTGCCCTTTAAGGAGACTTCATTGAATTTGATAGGGTTCATAGAGAAATTCGCCCGCGGGAGTGGGGCCCCCCGCCCACGGGAATTCTTCTGCAAAATCCCCCCCGTTTCCCTTTTTTAAAGGGGAAGAATTGATGCGAAAAAGCCCGACTTATGCAACACATTGGGGTTCAAAGGGCCAAACATCTATTTTTATTTCCCCCCGACTTGTCGCGAACACCTGGTATGAGGGGGGGGAAACCCCCAAGCCCCTCCTATCCGTCTCCAAGCCGGGAAAACATACCGAATAGGGGGGGTTTTTCCCCTTTTCACCCCCGGGTTTAAATTCCCCGGGGAAAGAACCCTCCCCTTTCCCGCTCCATTGGGGAAACTTCCCCCTTTTTTGGGCCTCCTCCTTGGATTTGCCGGAGGGGGAACCCCCCGGATTGGCCTTCAGAAATTTCTGGGGGAAACCCGGGCCTTTTCCCCCAAACCCCGTTGCAGGACAATAAGGTTGAGTCCCCAGCTTTTCCCCTTGGGTTTCCCCAGGGGAACCCCGTCGCCGGCGAGGTAGCGCGGAAAGTAAAACCCCCCACGGAGCAGACCACACCGTTGAAAAATCTGAAACGCGATGATCCGGGACTTTCTCGGGGGAACAGGTCATGCCCCTAGTCATTTTTAAATTTCCCCATAGTGTGGTTTTTTTTCCCATCCCCCCCCCTTTTTTTTTTTTTTTTTTCTCTTTTTCCTCTATGCCCACTTCAAAAAACTTTTTCTTTTTCCCTTTTTTTCCTTGATCTAAACCTGACGCCCCTTTAGCAAAATTCATAGGCTGATTTCTCTCCCTTAAATCTTGGATTTTTCACCATTGTGTTTTTGGGTTCATTTGGGGTTCCTAGTTTCCCGGTGGGGGTGTCCCCCCCCCGGACCTCCCCTCCCCCTTATGGGGGACTCTTTCTTCCCCGGCTTCGGGCCCTTTTACCATACTCTTGCGGGGTTTGGGGGTCCTTTGGGGGTGGGGCGGGGGGGGGCTCTCCCCATCCGCAAAACTTCCCCCAAAATGTTGGGGGGGGGAACTTTTCTGCGCTTTTTTCCTTTCACGAAAAGGGAAAAACCTTCTTGCTCCCCCCTTTGCCCCTTTTCCCCCCCTTTTTCTCTCCTTTGCTCTTACTATGGCAAAACCCCCCGATTTAATTTTGGCCCCTGGGGTCCCCCATGGGTGTTGCAGTTAGAAAATCTGCTTTTTGTTAGTTGATTGGCCTCTTACTGTTAGGCTGTTTTCGTTTTTTTAAAGTGGGGTTTTTACTAATTGTTTGATTTTGGCTTACGGCCCTTGGCTCTTTGGGAAAACACTGAAATTTTTGGGCATGGGGGGAGACGCACACAATCCACCATTGGGATCTCCATGACGATATTTAAACTTACATCCCCTTAACTTTTAAGGGGTTTAACCCCCCCCGAAAAAAGCCTCGGTTTTATATCATCTCCACAAGCAGAGTCCACATTGTCCCTTTCCCCCAAGGACCCACCTTTCCTTCCTCGCATATCCATTTCCTTTGGCAATAGGACCCTTTCCCCGCCCGGTGCCACAAAAAGCAAACCTGTGCAAGGTGGGGGGGGTACCATTTTCTTCCATAAAACTTGCCTGTCACGAGATAGACTCCTATCGGGACGGGCCCACGTAGGGTTTCCGTTGGAAAAATTCCCTACAAGGGCAGGTTTACACTCTAGCCAAAAATATTTAAAGCCTAACAAGGGGGAATTGTCCCTTCTGTTTAAAACGCTGGGGGCCCCACTTTTAATTTTGCCCCGGGTCAGATAGTTTCTTGGGGGGGGGACCTGAAACTTGGCGTTGAAACCAAAAAATTGGACATTTTGCGGGGCGGGGCCCCTACGGTTTCCCCCTTTCCCCACCCTTTAAAAAGAATTAAAAAAACTACTGCATGAAATTTTCAGTTGGGCGCGTTTGGCGGTTTTTTCACCCACTAAAACTGGGGGGCTATACTTTATTCCTCCCCGCACAAATTTCCCAAAACCCGTATCGATTATTTTTTTTTCCCCCAGAACTCCCTCCTCCTTTTTTTTTGTGGGGATCAAAAATCTTAACAGCATCCTTCACTCCGACCAAGCCCCAATCCACGTGACCTTACCCTCCCAACCCAAAAACCCCAAAAAGTCTTTTCGTGGAGACTAAACGGGAAAAACCCCCTCTTGTCCCAAATTTTTCTATTCCTGCGGATCTGCCCGCGCAAAGACGGACCCTTTCCCTTTCCGCCCCCCTGAACGGGCCCCACTCCCCCCCAAATTCAGTGGGAGGCATTTTAATGCCCCTTAGAGGAGTGCTGATTAAGCCCCGGCTCCCCTCAAAAAAAAGGGGGCCCGCGGCCCCCCCCCCCCCAACTTGGGGCCCCCTAACAAAGTGGGGTTCTCTGGGAAAAGGCCCATTAAAGGGGAGAGGGGTTTGAAACAGCCTTGGGGGCGGTCATTAAACCGCCCGACACCCGCCCGCTATGGAACATTTTGGCCAAAAAAAGGTTTAGGGAAATTTTTTCTCCAGCCATTCTATACCTTGTGCAACAAACCGGGGGGGTATCCGGCTCGCGCATTAAGGGATAGAAGGGCCGCCCTTTTTTTATCCCCCCATATCAAAACCTCGTTGGGCTTTAGTTGCCCCCCCTTTTAAAGGACCATTTTAAAAGTCTTTCCCTGAATAAATACTCCCCCAAATCTAAAAAAACCCCCCTCGACGGGGTGAAAAGGCAAACCCCACTACAGTCCTATTTGGGCCAAACTGCCCCCCTCCCCTCCCGGGGGGACCCCTCGGGGCCCCCTTGGGGGGGACCGTTCAATGAAAAATTGCTGGCTACAGCGATTTAAAAACGGGTGTCCTCTGGCAAAAGCCCGGGACCGGGCGGATTACGGCGCCTTTTTTAAAAAACCCTTCCCAAACCGGGAAATAACTCTTCCCCCCTTCTTCGGGGATTAAACGCAGCATCGAGGGGTCCCCCCCTTCGAACCCCAATTTTTGTGGGGGCATATTGGTAATCCCAAAGGAGGGTAAGGATCCCTCGCGATGCCAGAATTTTCCCCCCCCAATTTTCCCTGATTAAAATCGGAAAGCGAAGCCTTCGCTAAGTTATTGGGGGGAATAAAACAGCCCCCCCCCTTGACACATTGTTTCAAACCCCGGGTCAGGGGGGGCTTCGTCCCTTTTCCCAAAAAGGCCAAGACAAAAACCCCTGAAGCATTCTCCATGATCCACCACGTACGCTTTCCCCCAACCCCCCAGTTTCCTTCTCCTGTCTTTGGACGCGGAGAAGGCCTTCGACAGGGGTTTCGTGGCCTTTCCTGAAAGGGGGCTTAGGCATTGGTCCCGGGCCCTTTTCAAAGTTTGGTTGGGGATGGCCCCGTTTGGGACTCCCCCCAAGCACAAAGGGACAGTTTTTTTTTGGGGCCCTTTTCGGTTCCCCCTACCCCTTTAGAAAGGGAACCCGGCGGGTGGTCTCTCCCCTTTTACTTTAAAAAGGGGGGTTCTGGTATGGGGGACACCTGGGTTACCAGCGCCCGGGATGACCTTTTTTAAAAAACAGGACAAGAAGAGGGGGGGGGGGGGGGGTTCGGGGGTCCTTAAATGTTCGGGGGGGGGGTTGCGGGGGGGGGGGGGGAATGGGGGGGGGGGGGGGGGGTTTTTTTTTATATCTTGGTTTTTTTTTGGTTTTTTTTTAAACTTTTTTTTTTTTTTTTTTTTTTTTTTTTTTTTTTTTTTTTTTTTTTTTTTTTTTTTTTTTTTTTTTTCCTTTTCTTTTTTTTTTTTTTTTTTTTTTTTTTCGGGCCCCGAAGTAATTTGGGGAATATACCTTTTTAGGTAATCACAAAAAAAAAACTGGCAAGACTCCGCCCTGGGCTTTTCCCTATTTTCCCCGAGGTGACCCCTGTCCCCCCTGAAGGCTGCCCCTTTCCCCCCTCCTGGGAGGGGTTCTTTCTTTAGGGAAACCGGGGGTTTACGTGCCCCTCGAACCCCGAGAGAATCTTTGCTTGAACTTTGCCCCCCCTGATCCTTTGATTTAAACAGGACCCTGAAATGGGATAGGAAAGGGTTTCTCCGGGTTTGGGGCTACAATATTTTTAAAAATGGGAAAATCTAGGGCCCCGGGGTTTCTGTATTTGGTTTTTAGGCGATTCCTATTTCCGCTCCCGGGGATCCTTCTTTAAAGCCCTTTGGGAAAACAATGGCCAGGTTTTTTTATGGGCGGGGGGCAGACCCAAATAAACGGAGTCCACCCCTTTTACCGACCCCAAAACGGGAAAGGGGGGCCAAACACTTCCAACTTCCAACCTACAAACCCGGCTTTCGGGGGGGCATTTAGAACTTTTGGGTGTTTTTGGGGCGGCCCCCCAGCAAACCTTTGGGTCCCCCCTTGGGATTTTGCAGTATGGTGCTCCTACCGCTTTCTCTCCCCCGGTTGCCATCCTTATTGTTTCAAGGAAACTCTTGCAAGTCCCGTTGATTGCCCAGATTTCGGGCCTTGCTCTTTGGTTTCCCCGCAAAAGGGGGAGGGGGGCCTGTTTACGGGGGGAGTCCCTTTTAACCCCGATCTTGGCAATCCGGACGCCCTGGCCACCTCGTACAAACCTTTGCTCGAATGATGGGGTCTGGGGCCCCTTCCTCAGTTTCCTCGACCAGTTATAATCGAAACGGGCCCTTGGGGGGACTATGGGGGTTTGGGTTTCCCCATGTTACCCCAAACCCCGGGGGGCTGGTGAGACTTTACTATTTTCCAGCTGGGTAGGGTTTTTACTCCAAATGGAGGCCCCTTTGCGGTGCACAGGGGCCCCTTTCCACCTTTGATTTTTGGTGCCCCTTTGGGAAAATATTCGGAAAAAAAAAAGGGCCCCATCAGGGCCCATACAGCTTGTGCTCAACCTCGTCCATCTGCTAAACTTCCTTTTTCCAAATTAGTGGGAGAGGGAGATTGATAGAAAACTCTGGACGATGAATTTGGGCCAAGGCATTTCAAATTTGGCCCCTAAATCCTCGATATCCTCCAGGGCCCAAGAAAATGAATTATAAAATCATTACCAATGGGACCCAGTTTTTTGCGTGCTTTTTTGCTTTTCCTCCCCCATTTCGGCAGCAAAGTTGGGGGTGGTGGTGGTGGGGAAGGGGACCCTGCCCTATTTGGTGGGGTTGCGAGTCTCTCCAGCCTTTTTGGGAGGGGTGTTCGCGCTATCTATCAAATCACAGGGGTTTTCCCCTTCAAAAAGTCCTGCGAACCCTTTCCTTATTTGAATCCCTCTGCCATCTCCCTCCTTAGGTCTCATCCCCTTTTGCCCTTCCCACCCTCCTGCCAAGATAGTTTCCCAGAACTCTGGCTTCCACAGTGTCCCCCCCCTGACAAGTGTATGGGGGTGGCATGTTCTCCAGCGCTTGGGGGGAGTTTAGGAAGCGATTCCCAAAACGGCATGCCAATATTTTGGACTTGGGAGGAACCCGGGTTGTCTTTTGTAGATCAGAGCCTACTCGGAAACCCGCTTCCCGGGGAAAGGGTTAGTCCTACCTGGGCAGAAGCGGGGGGGGGGGAAAGGGGGTGTGTGGAGGGAGGTTGACGGGAACCCCGCGTTGCCCCCCCCCTCGATCCCTTTTTTGTTGTGGAGAAGAGTGCAGTTGATGACCAAACCACCCGGGCCCGTTTTTTTTTTTTTATCTTCGGTTTATTTTTTTTCCCAAATTCTAAAAAAGGGGTAAAACTCGAGGTCATATTAATGCATTGTTTGAATACATATTTGATTGTTGAGATTTAAACACTAGTTACCATCCACCCTTTATTTGATTTTTATGATATGTTTTTGTAACCGAGACCACAATTTTCGTTTATTTGGCCCAAATTTTTGGGTTAATTTATGACAAAACATGTTTCATAAAGACAAACCCCTTTTTTTCTCCTCGTATATGCATTTCCCCTATCCCACTCTGATTTTATCTATTGTGAGTTGTCTGCAATGCTTGACTCGTGTAATTTTATAACATGTTCAATAAATACGGTTGAATTGGAAAAAAAAAAAAAGATGTACTGTCTGGATGGATAATTCATTCACTTTTATGTGTGCTATCCCCTATTTATGGAAGATGGCTAGTCCATTGTACACATTAAAAGGGGTTGCCACTAAAAAAAAAGTACAAGAAATTAGGGCCAGGATGGGCAAAAAAAGATAAAACCTGATACTTACTATACCTAACTGTCCCCCTCAAATGCTGCTCTTGAGTTCCCTAGCAATCCACTCGTCTACACTTCTGGGTTCTAATTCTGACACAGAGGAAAGGCTTACGCTCTATTCACTTACAATGGAGTGTGAGCATTTCCAGCATGCTGGAATGAGAACCTGGACGTGATTAGTCGTTGGAGAGCTCATGAGCAGCATTGGCCCCAATTTCATGCCATGTTTTTTTTAGTGGACAAACTACACAAAAGTCTAATAGTTTAGAAGGGGCATTCACTCTCATACAGTTTCCTCTCTCGGAAGTTCAGCTTCACATTCTGAATCTGTAACAGCTTCAGGGTTTTCTGCAAGGCTGTTTGTGGAAGTTCCTGCTTCAGGACATGCTTTTCAGGGTTGTATTTGGGTCGCAACTCATGGCTATAAGTCTATATTTCTTTTGTGTCATGGATCTTTATTGTCTGGCAACCATATTTAAAACTTGTGTAGGTTGAATTCTGCTACGAGAGCAATTCTCCTGGCATTTATGTAAAATCAGTCTGCACTCTTCTTAAAAGCACGTTACAAGACAGCGCACTAAATTTATGGCCAACATCATCCCCAAATTTCAGCAGAATTAGGGTGCTTCCACGTGGCATATACAACATACCAGTCAGATTCTTTTTTAGAATCCGGCCAATATTTTGTCGTCTATTGCATGGTTTCTGTCCGCGGTTTGCGGATTCGCCCGCCACCTCAACCATTGAAATACCATCTTCTGCCCAAAAACCAGGTGCAAGATTGTGCATGCTCTAAGTTTTTTTGTAACGCCAGTTGTGTAAAAAAAGTCTGGCAGGAAATCCGTCACGTGTGGGCTACTGAACGGATTTTCTATTACAGTTTAGGGGGATGGTTGCTTGTCCGTTTTCAGACGGTTTCTAAATCCGCAAACCGCCTGAAAAACCAAGCAATAAACCGTGCCATGTGGATAGATTCTTAAGCTTTTTTTAGAATTAAGTTGAATGAGATGCTGTATCACCATCCAGTATAATACACTTTCATACCAGGTACTGTCATTTGTTGATTAGATAAAAGGCAGCCGTTCATGATGTTGTTAAGAAATGGCAGGAATTCTCCTACCATTTCTTCTTCTCGGAGTTACTAGACCGGATGAGGCTGTTGCTAGCCGACTGCCTCAAACAACTCTCTGGCTTATAAGCTTACCATGCACACATGTGAGCTTGATTATTAGGGACTGGTTGTTTGCTATCCTCTATAAAGCAGGTTTTTTCACTTTGTGCCTCTTTGATATCTACACTTTTAGCTAGAGTTGTACCTCCTGAGCTCATGCATTCAGTCCAGTTTTGGTAGTTACCTGTTTCTAGTTTGTTAGAGTCTTTTATGTTTGGTCTTGTGCTGCTTTTGTTTGCCCTGTGTCAGTCCTTGCATTGTGTTCTATTCCTTAGTTCTCATTTATAGTTTTGATTGAACTGTTTGGGTAGGGTGAGCATAGTGAGGAGCTTTGGGATAATGTAAGGGATAGGATAGAGCAAGGGATGTCTGATGTATAGGAAACTGCATAGGGACCGAGTTAGGGAAAGTTAGTGTTTAGGGTCCTCTGTTTTTTGTTCTCTTGCTTCTGAATTCCTGTCAAGTATCCTTCCATCTCCATCAGTGCCTTTTTCATCGTCTGCCTTGTTGTCCATCATCCATTGGTAAGTCCTTGCATATACAATATTAGACATAATTCGTATTACCTAACTGCGACCATTGGTCGGCTTATTTCAGTATAAAGTTTTTGTTGCTGTCCGTGCCAATCAGCAATGTTACATATGAGTTGCACTGGTTTGAGGATTTCTGTAGGTACATTAATATAAAAAGACCATGTTGCCTCTTTTAATTTTAGCTTTATCAATCAGATATACATCGATCCTTCTGCCTAATATTGTGAAGGTCTCCCACTTGCACGAAAATTGCTCTGTTGAGGCATTGAATCCACAAGATCTCTGACAGTGTCCTGTAGTATCTGGCATCAATACATTAGCAACAGACCATTTAAGCCCACATTTAAGGTTGGGTCTCCATGGCTTAGACTTGTTTCCAGCACATCACGCACATCCTCGATCGGGATGGAATTAGGGGAATTTAGAGATCCACATACCATGAACACTTTGTCATATTCCTATAACTAGAGATGGGCGAATTGATTCTAATGAAGTGGAATTCGTTTAGAATTTCAGGAAAACTTCTGTTCTGAACGAAGTCGAAGTTTGGGGTACTTCGGGTGAACGAAGTGTGCTTTTGATTGATAAAATGGCTGCGAGCACATTGCGCTACATGGGGCAAAGCACTCTGGGAGGAAGAAGGGCATAGCTTGCATGACATGTGCAGAGATGAAGGCAATCAGAGACCGGCGGATTCTGTGACGTCACCGCACTATATAAGTCCGGGCGCGACGTCGGGAGCTCACACTCCTCTCACTGTACTGATCAGGGAAGGTGCTGCCGCGGCTGATTGTGATAGCTCTCACTGAAGAACTGATTTTTATACAGCGATTTTTGTGGGGTGTCTCAGCTTGTCTCAGAGACTGTTCTCTTAATGTTCTATTTCTGATTTTTTGGGGTATTGGATCTGAAGTCCAGTGTGCGTCCACTGCAGCTGCATATACTGTACATTCAATATCCAAGTGGGATCTAAGCCAGGTCCTGTTGTATTCATTTAAAGAAACAGCGTTTTTACAATACAAATACCACTTCATTTTGGCTGCTCAATTCTATTGCGCAATTTACATCCAGGGGTTAATTAAGCGTTGTTTTGCTGGTGTGCTGACCCCAAGAAACCGTCATTTTCAACGCCAAAATATATACATTTTTCCTGTAGCATAATTCACAAGCGAAGGTTAATTACAATTTTATCTCTTGTTGTGTGGCGTAGAAAACACGCAATCTTAACACGCTACAAAGCTACTAGTTTGCGGTTGCTCAATTCTTTTGCGCAATTTACATCCAGGGGCTAATTAAGCGTTGTTCTGCAGTTGTACTCAGTAAAAGAAACTTTGTTTTTCACCGCCACAGAAGAAATTCTGTAGCATAATTCATATCCGAAGGTTAATTAAGCCTGTTTGTGCTTTTATATTCAGTAAAATACAAAGAGTTTTTAAACGGCACATACAAGTAAATTTTTCCTGCCCATTTGTGGAGCGCAATTTATATCCAAAGGTTACCCAAGCTTCTTAGTGGGTTCATTTGGCGTCAAATACAGGGTGTGTATTTATCATATACAGATATCTTCATCAAACAGTGTCTGTACATCTTAGGAGAAACCGTATGTAAGACAGAGAGGTGGCATGCTCTTCACCTGCGAGTGGCAGAGGCACAAACATTCCAGGCCCAGGTCGCAGCACAGCAACGGGACGTCACAGCGGGGGTCACTCGGTGAGGCCACAACTGCCGCTGTCATCTAGCGGCCGTATGTTGTTCAGCAACCCCATGGTTCTTGATTGGTTGACTAGGTCATCCACTTCCTCCCAGATGACATCTGACAACCACAGTCAAGAGTCGGTGGGAACGTCAGACACAACCCTTAGTTGGCATGGCCGGGAGCGGGTCAGCGGCCCTCACCTGTCCTCAACCCGCCTCTGTCCCATCCGGTTCCTTCAGCCAGAGATCTACTATGTGGTGCTGGCTCAGCGCCACTATATAGCGAGGATGAAACAATTTGAGGAGGGCAGTCAGCAGCTACTTGGCAGCGAAGAAATGGGGCCAATATCCTGCTTCTTGCAGTAGGCGGCAAAGTATAGATGGTGAGAGTGGCATGGGAGGTCATGTTGTGAGGGGTCAGCCTCTGCATACCAAGACCGGTGATGAGGACAGCAGTGATGATGAAACACAATTAGATGATGATGTAGCCGACAGCACTTGGGAGCCGGGTGAGGCAAAGGCTTCATCATCGTCAGGAGAAGAGGGCGTCAGCTTGCGCGTCAGGCAGCGGCGCAGCCAGCAAGTTGGTCGTGTGGCCGTGAGTCAGCAGAATAGCAGCAGTGTGAGGTCGGGAGCCAAGCGGCCACCGGGTAAAAAACCCACTTCGCAGGTCCAAGTAGCGGCACAGGGGCTCAGCGAGGAAGCGGCGGAAGTAGTCACTCAGTGCGGAGCGTTGGCGGTAGAATCCGATACTCGGCGGTGTGGCAGTTCTTTGCTAAGGCACCGGAGGAGCCGAATATGGGTATATGTAGAATCTGTAAGCGGAAAGTGAAGCGTCGCCAGGGAGCTAACGTTGGCACCACGGCCCTGCGTCAACACATGCAGCGTCACCAATCCGGTGGCCTGGGAGAAACGTGGCTCAGATGTGGTGGTCCATCCTGCCGCGCGGCACAACAGCAGCAGCAGCGCCCAGTGGCACGCATGCCATTGCAGCCAGTCAAGGCTCCACCACCTCTGCAGAAGGGAGCTGTTTCTCTTTGACATCATCTCCCGGTCCAGATGCTCCTGCTCCTCGCTACTCATGGCGCGAGCAGTCGTTCAGCGAGGCGATTGTAAAGAGACAACAGTATGCGTCCAACCATCCTAAGGTGCAGCAGCTGACCGTGCTCCTGTCCAAGTGCTGGTACTGCAGTCCCTCCCTTTCCAAATGGTGGACTCTGCACCATTCAGAGAACTAATGTAATGGCTTGTGCCGAGCCGAGATGGAGAGTTCCAAGCCGTAATTTCTTTTCCAAAAAGGCAGTACCAGCACTTCATAAATATGTAGAACAGAAGGTGGGCCAGTCCTTAAGCTTATCGGTTTGTTCCAAGGTGCACGGCAGCGCGGACGTCTGGAGCTGTAACTACGGTCAGGGCCAGTACATGTCCTTTACGGCCCACTGAGTGAATGTGCTTCCAGCCCAGGCACACCAACAACTTGGACAGGAGATGCCGCTTTCTCCACCACGTTGTCAAACTGCTGCTCCTGCGCCAATGTCCACCTCCTCGTCCTCCATCACCACCACCATCTCAGCCTCCACAAGTACTGCTCCGTCATACCACATGTGTAGGGCACAGCGGTGTCACGCAGTTCTACACCTGGCTTGCCTCGGCGAACGAAGTCACACAGGGGAGAAACTGCTCAGTGTCATGCAGCAAGAAATCGATGTGTGGCTTTCTCCGCGCCAACTGCAAATCGGAACCACGGTGACGGACAATGGGAGGAACATGGTGTCCGCGCTGCACCGAGGAGGGATGGTCCATGCGCCCTGCATGGCGCACGTGTTCAATCTGGTTGTGAAAAGGTTCCTGAAGTCTTCCACCAATCTTCAGAACATTCTGAAAATGGCCAGGAAACTGTGCATGCTCTTTATCCAAAGCCAGGAACACCCTCCTCGAGTTGAGCGGCAGAACGGCCTCCCCCAACACACTCTGATATGCGATGTTTCCACCGGTTGGCATTCCAGCCTGCACATGTTGGACCGACTGTATGAACAGAAAAAGGCCATTAACGATTTTTTGATGATCCAGGCAGACAGAAGTACTCCCCTGTGTAACTTTGATGTCAGCCAGTGGCAGCTCATTCGTGACACCTGCCGTTTGTTGACGCCATTCGAGGAGGAGACGATTATTTGTCAGTTGCCAGGACTACGGGATGAATAACGTCATTCTACTGCTTCATGTCCTGGAACAGATGCTGAAAAATCTGTCTGGGCAGGGGACTGGAGACGTGGCAACTTCATCTCGTGGCCACATGAGTCCGGTGGGGACTGAAATGGAGGAGAGGAGGGGGACATTGGAGCAGGAGCATTGTGTGGTTGAAATGAGTGGATTTCTACCCAGGTGACAAGAGAGGAGGAGCAGGAGCAGCTGGAGGAGGTGGATGGAGATGAGGAAGACGAGTCAGATGACCCACAAGCACCGTGCAGTATACAGTGGAAATGGAGGCAGGGAGCCCCTCGGAGTCACTTGTGCAGATGCCTGCAGCATGCTTATTTGCCTGGCTAGTGACAGCCGAATAGTCAGCATCCGGCAGAGGGATGACTTCTGGCTCTCCACCCTATTGGACCCTCGCTACCGGTCCAAAATGGAGCCTTTTTCCCAGCTATTGAGAGGGAGGACAAACTCAAATACTATAGGGAAATCCTCCGTAATCAGTTGGCCGCTGCTTATGTGCGGCATCGTCCCTCCTCTTGACAGGTCTGACTGAGGGTTTCCTCAGCACTCACTTACTACTGCCGCGGCTGCTGGTGGAAGGTGGGGGGGTAGCAGCAGTACTAGCTCCATCAGCAGTAACCTAAGTCTGGAGTCACTGATGAGCAGCTTCCTTCACCTGCCTAGTGAGGAGGGTAGTCAAAAGCAGCAGCAGCAGCAGGACCTGGAGCAGTCCCTGAACCAACAGGTGGTGGCCTTAATCCCCCTTGGACACGCACTACTCTGCCAACCACCAGTTAGGGAGAAGCTGTCCTGCCCGGCAGTAGAGTGGCATCAGAGCGGGTGTTCAGTGCGGCGGGGGCCATCGTTACCCCAAGGAGAACCCGCTTGTCCACGGGAAATGTGGAACGACTGACCTTTGTCAAGATGAATCAGGCGTGGATCGGCCAGGATTTCCACACACCAATGCCTTAGGTGTCAGACTACATCAGCCATGACGCCTCACCCAAACTGTGAGAAATGAGTCTGGGTTCAAACTACCTGCCTCAGCCACTATTCTGATGCCGCCACCCGCCTGATGCCACACATCTGCTGACAGTTTCTCCATCTGCCACCACCATCTTTACCAGGGACTGGTATTGCCACCCACCTCCACACTCTGTCATTGTGCCACGTTCTGACCTCATGCTGCTGCTGTGGCTGCTGCCGTGACCTCCACACTGTGTCATTGTGCCACTGTCTGACCTCATGCTGCTGCTGTGGCTGCTGCCGTGACCTACACACTGTGTCATTGTCCCACTCTGTGGCCTACTCCTGTTTTTGCCACCTCCAGAATGTCATTGTGCCACTGCCTGACCTCATGCTGCTGCTGTGGCTTCTGCCGTGACCTCCACACTGTGTCATTGTCCCACTCTGTGGCCTACTCCTGTTTTTGCCACCTCCAGAATGTCATTGTGCCACTGCTTGACCTCATGCTGCTGCTGTGGCTGCTGCCGTGACCTCCACCATGTGTCATTGTCCCACTCTGTGGCCTACTCCTGTTTTTGCCACCTCCAGAATGTCATTGTGCCACTGCCTGACCTCATGCTGCTGCTGTGGCTGCTGCCGTGACCTCCACACTGTGTCATTGTGCCACTGTCTGACCTAATGCTGCTGCTGTGGCTGCTGCCGTGACCTCCACACTGTGTCATTGTCCCACTCTGTGGCCTACTCCTGTTTTTTGCCACCTCCAGAATGTCATTGTGCCACTGTCTGACCTCATGCTGCTGCTGTGGCTGCTGCCGTGACCTACACACTGTGTCATTGTCCCACTCTGTGGCCTACTCCTGTTTTTGCCACCTCCAAAATGTCATTGTGCCACTGCCTGACCTCATGCTGCTGCTAGCGTGACCTCCACACTGTGTCATTGTGCCACTGCCTGACCTTATGCTGCTGTGGCTGCTGCAGTGACCTCCACACCGTGTCATTGTGCCACTGTCTGACCTCATGCTGCTGCTGTGGCTGCTGTCTGTGACCTACACACTGTGTCATTGTGCCACTGGCTGACCTCATGCTGCTGCTGTGGCTGATGCCGTGACCTACACACTGTGTCATTGTGCCACTTTCTGACCTCATGCTGCTGCTGCCGTGACCTCCACACTGTGTCATTGTGCCACTCTGTGACCTATTCCTGTTTTTGCCACCTCCAGAATGTCATTGTGCCACTGTCTGACCTCATGCTGCTGTGGCTAGCGCCGTCACCTCCACACTCTGTCACTAATGTTGCCACCTGAGCTCTCAGCTTGTTTTTTTTCCAGCTTTCTCTGGCATGACTTTATCAGGCAACATTCCCGCTTCAGTTTTTTTGGTCAGTTTTGCCCTCTTAAGTGCCCAGGGAATTTTATAGTGAAGCGATTCTAAGAGCGGCGGCAGTCATGTGCGTGTCATACTAAAACAAAACATTATATGAAGACCAAACCAAGCTCCCTCTGCATATTTAAGCATGGCACAATGTTCTACAGCACCCTGCAGGCTCTGTGCAGCCTCGAAATAGCTGTTTTTTAACGTGATTCATGCCGAAGTAATTCGGAACGAAGTTATTTTTTGCCGAGAAATTCGGCGAAGTGAACGAAACGAATTTCGGGAAATTCGCCCATCTCTACCTATAACCATTCCTATAATTTTTGCAGTATATTTGGCTTCATTATCCTGCTAATTCCCTATCATTATGGAATATCATTGCCACGATGGGGTATACTGATCTGGAATAATGTTAGATACTACATGTCGAAGTAACATCCATATAAATGCTAGGACACAAGGTTTCCCAGCGGAATTTTGCCCAAACTATCTGCCATCTGATTTTGACTTCCCCACCTGCACCTGGCGGTCAGTAAACTGTAAAATAAAACATGATTCATAACACCAGATCATCTTCTTCCATTGCTCTTTCAATTCTATCCCCATTGTAATTTAACAAGACAAAAATGGTCAGTACCGTCAACACTGAAATAAATAGCACAGGTGAATGCTGTCATGGCTGCAACACAAACACAAAAAAACGAAACAGCAACACTCTGCAGATGACAAGAGACAGATAAACACTGTATAGAGTAGGTCCCCATCTGAATTGATTGGCCCTCACAATTTGATCACAATATGGCTTAGAGCCTTAGATTTTTATTAATAAATACTAGTTGTAATAGGAACGCATTTTGAAATAACGTAAATATTTAGGGCGACATGTATGAATGGGCTGCATCATTTTTTTGGCATACTTTGAGCCAAACAAACAGTCATAGCCATAGATGTATGAACCATCTTACACCAAAACTTGGTGCAATCTGCACCAGACACAACACTGGAATGTGCCAAAGATGTGGGGGCATATCGCGTCAGAGTTGCACCAAAGTTTGGCGCAAAACTGTTGTACATATCAATAACAGTTTCAAAGTGGCATGGCTGTGACAAATTCTGGCGCATACACTCTATGCATCAATGTTTGGTGCATAACTTGTGAGACACTTTCATACATACTGTTGGATTGTACACTATTTAAAACAGCGGTAGAACTGGCGAGTAGGGTTCATACATAATGCCCTAAGGGTATGTTCACACGGCGTATTGCGGCGTGTACTGTACATGCTGCAATACACCGTGTGTTCTAGCTGTATGCGCTGGTCAGTGAGTTTTTTTAAAGGGGGGGGGGGGGGCGGCACGCTGCTCTGGTATTATCAACCGTGTGTAAGTGCCGCGAAGAAGTGACATGTCACGTCTCTCTCCTGGCGTACAATGCTCTATGAGAGCTATGAACTACCGTAATTGCGGGGTGCATTTCAGACGTATTGAAGCGCAAATATGCGCCGAAATGCGCAATAAAGCCGCGTGAACATACCCTTAGTGTTTATCTGTCTTTTAGCTTCTGCAGAGTCCTGCTTTTTTCTGTGCTTGCAAATTCTCATTGTAGGCACTTTGAATTGTGCACACAGGTCAGTATGGGTATACTCTACTACTGTGCAACCCCAAAGACATAACACAAACTGGACTCCCTATAATTATATAAATACACACTGTAGCCTCTATAATTACTTATAATACATACTGTACCCCTTTGAATTTAATGATATTCAGAGTGTGCTCCTTAAAATTAGTTAGAAAATATAATGTGTTTCTGTATTTTAACCTACATTGGGCCAATGGGACTGATGAGTGAACCAAGGACTCTCTTACAACCAGTAGAACATAGTCATTTTATGAAAACAATCAATTATACCTGCTTCATGCGTTCTTAACCACTTGTTTCGGGAGAAACAAAGAGATCCTAACTGTTTAGTGCTAGTCTGTAGAGAATTAATAGTTTTTAAAAATTCTGTCGCTTTATTTTTTCTTATTTCTAAAATCTCTTCTGAGTAGAGGGTATTTTCCAGTATGCATAGGCAATATTTTGTTAGAGTGTCAAGTGTTCTTTGATTTTAAGACTGGTCTGTTAGTTCATAAGGTTTTCTGTCAAACAAAACTTCACGTTCAAGATCTTGTTTTATTCAACTGAATGTTTCTTTAAATGTCTAATAATTAAAATTATAATTGTACTGTATAACTTGTGTTATGTTTTGACAAATTCTCATTGTTTCATGTGAAGTATTACCATCTTACCTATAAAAACAGCCTAACTGCAAACCAGCCCAGAAAATCAGCAGTAAAATCTCACACAAAGGCTCAGAATTAAGAAGATAATATTCAGGCTCCTTGATTTGTATTGCATATGTGTCTTGTGGCTGAAACCCACAGTAATGAACTAGCCCACAAATCACTGCTTAATGGGAATCTACTTATACATATTGCTTAATTAAAAGTTGTGAGCTTATTAACATGTGTCTTTGGCACTGAGCTTTGGAGATGTAATCTCTGTGCAAATCAGATTGGGTTGTAAAAGTTTTATAGATCCACAATAATATGAAGTTTGATACTTTAATAACCTATCATTTGGCTAACAATGTTTCATACCCTGAAATCTACGTTTTCTATTGTTTATACATTTAGAGAGATGGGAAAGAAATTAAAATTCCTGTTATTCTAATTCTTACATTAACTGCAATACAAAGGGTTATGACAAAAATTTGAATTTGAAATATTGGAAACCGCAAACAAATGCTCAAAAATAAAGCTTAAACCGTTCATTGAAATGTGTCATCAGATAATGACATATTATTTTGAATAGAAACATATTTTAAGGTTTTTTTTTTATCATTTAATTTTCATATAACTATCTACAGATAAAATCTTAAATTATTCCAGTTTTTACCCTAGTCAATATTATAAGAGTTCTTGCTCCCTTCCCCTACTGGTGAATTGTGCCTCTACACCACCGCAGCTACCATGTCTTGCACCACCCATGAATTCATCTTCCAATCCTGGGTTGAGACATCCTCCTCGCTGCCCTCCTTTTCTGTATGTTCAGAATCTTAAATGACTGGTGCACACTGGCTTCCTACACCAATGCTCTGGTGCCAAAGCCCATTTGAATGACTTCTTTTTCAGAGGTCTTCATTTAAGTTTCCTGACTAAGGGTCCGGCCACACGACAAGCAACTCCAATCGGTAATCCACACGGATTTGAATTTTTAAAACTGTCAAAAACCGACTGTAAAATCATCCCCATAGACCTCAATTGAAAATCTGCATTGTAATCACAACTCGGTTTTCTAAGGCCAGATTTTAAAACCGGCTTTTTTAAAAAACAAAACAAAATTAGAACATGCTCAATCTAAAACCGTATTTAATTCTGAAAACGGCAGAAAAATTACTATTAATTAAAGTCAATAAGATGGCATGAAAAATGGCCAGATTTTGGCATGGATTTTGGTGCAAAATGATTGAAAAACCAAATCCAAAAACCGCATCAAAATCTGACAGAAATACACGGCAAAAAAACTAAAACGGAGTTACAAATCCTTAGGCTCTTGTGCAAAATACTGTTTAAATACGGTTTTAGGATTCAGAATCCGACAAGTTATTTGTCTCTTCATCTGCTGCCTGCTCTGACCTTCTGCCTGCTACCTTACTGCAAGAGCCCTGCCTGCCCTGACCACAGCATGTCGGCCATGTTGATCAAACATTGCCTGCTCGGACATCTACTTGACTTGCTATGTTTATTGTTTAATACTATAATATTTTGCTTGGATTCATCAGCTTATGCTATTGGAGACTATCCTGAGGGTAGAAACTTGGGGGTTCCCTGTTTACATTCCTGTTCAGAGGTGTAAGGGTGAATCCCATGGTCCATGTGGGCAAGAAAATGTTTTTTTCCACATCCAAATATAGCAGTAGAACAAAATTCTACAACATGCTCACAGATGTGGCACTATATTTATCGTCCCTGTTCCTCTCTGCTCCATGGGGGAGAAGGGCTGAAGTCTGTCTAGAAACTAATAGGGCTCGTTCACACGGCTTATTTCAGTACGAATTTGCCGCCGTATTTACGATGGTAAATCTGTTCCAAAATCAGTTACAAATAAGTAACAGGCCATTTAATATTGCTTTCAATGAGAAATACGTGTCATCGTTCAGACGTATTTCCGTGCCGTATTGTGCCGTGGATTTGCGGCCACGAAACGGCCGGAAAAACAATGGTCCTGTCACTTACTGAGACGGATTTCGCGACAGATTCACCCCATATAATGAATGGGGTTTGTAAATCCATCGCGAAATACATGCCACACTTTAGTGACACTTATTTCACACTGATTTTCAACTGATTTCGGAAAGGATTTACGTTCGGAAATCCGACCTGAATCCGTTCTTAAATAAGCCGTGTGACCGGGCCCATAATGTAAAGAAGTTCTCTTTCTCTTGAGTACTATTAATTTCATCTGCCATAAAGCACGCAAACTGATTCGGAACTGTCTATATAGACAACACTGAAATTATAATAATAATCTTGATTGCTATAGCACCAACATATTCTGCAGCACTTTACAATTTAGCAGGCAAAACTAAACCTTTCACATTTAAAAGCTACTTAAAGATTAGACACAAGGGGGGGGGGGGACATGTATGAACGGGGCTGGACCAGAAGTCGGGTGTATTTTTAGCCAGACATCAGGCCCAGCCCCGTTCTCTTCACGGAAATGCCTCCCGAATGCCATTATCAGATGCATTACAGTGCGCAAGCGGCACTTTGTAATGCGCCTGATTTCGGGGAGTGTGCGGGAGGCGGGGTGCACTAGAATTTTGATATAGATTTATAGGTTCTCTATGGCAATTCTAGGCACATTACTGCTGGAACAGCTAAACCACTTTCAAAGTGGTATACCTGAGCCTGAAATGTCCTCCTAGCTCTAGAATGCGCCTGATTTATGATCCGCTGTAGAGCGGATTCAAAAATCAGGCGCATTCTATGCTTTTTTTAATGTGCATGAAATTTGGTGTTTAAACGACAAATTTCATACATGTGGCCCAAGGTGTGAGGGCCCTGCTTGCAAGAGCTCACAATCTATTAGGGTATGTGGGTGATACAAAGGGTGAGATGTGCTTGGTTTACATAATGGTCCAGCAATGTTTCATAAATATGGGGTAGTTTACAAAAAAGATTGATGCACCTGTCACAATACAGTACATCTATATACAGATAAATGCCTGTGAATGCCCAAGTGCAGGGAATGACAGAAGTGTATGCGACAGAAAGTGGGGGGTTAGCAATTAAGGATCTTGGTAGGCCTGCCTAAGAAGATGTATTCTCAGAGTCCGCTTAAAACTATAAGGGTTATGAGTTTTCCTGTCTGTACAGGGTAGTATCTGTAGAGAAAAGGTGCAGCACGTGTGAAATCTTGGAGATGGGAATGGGAGGTTCTGATGATTAAGGCATTTAATCTAAGACCAAAACAACTACAGGTATAACACCTAGAATAAAGATACATAAAACATAACTTTTAATAAAAATAAATAAGAATTGAGAAAGAAAATGAAAAGACACCCTCAAATATACCCTATCAAAGACCTGTCTGCCTCAAAAATGGGGAAATCGCCCCAATAAGGGCGCCCCCACACTGGAACCTAAACTAACCCTGTCCCTAGCTACATCTAAATGAAAAAAAGAAAAACACATATACCACAAATGGAGTGCACAAACAAAAAAAGTGCTGTGATAAATAACAATACAACAGACAATATACGTTTGATGTTCAATAATACTATGAATTGATGATGCGTCATAGGAAGATGATCAATAACGCATAAATATTCCAATATTCCAACGCGTTTTCCCCCCTAGATACTGGGGTTCATCAGGGAAAAATTGCAGTTGATAACAACAATACGGAACATCTAAGGAAAAAACAAAAAGATGTATGCAATAAATATAACTCACGTCCCTTAATGATGGAAAACAGGGCTGGTAAGATAGAGGACGGGGTCCAGGATAAGTCATGTACAGATCCCCGCTATCTGATTACTGAGACAGGTCCAAGCAATCTCATATCTCCTTTCGCCTCTCAGTTTCTTTCACTAACATCCTCCCTTGGCCTATTGCAACTTATAGGTTCTGCTACGCACAATGATGGTGACTCGCTTGATTTGGCCTTTTGTCATCTCTGCTCAATTTCTAATTCTTCTCTGATCAGAACTTTATCTTCTTCACTATCAAAAATGCTCAACCTTCTTTGGAAAAACCTGCCTGTCACACATTGAGAAGTCTCCACTACATAAACACTCAGCAACTCATAGACACTCTGTGAGTCCTCACTGTTCCCAATCTTCTTCATCTCCTGTCGTGGCTGTCAACAATATAATGAAACTCTCTCAACCACCCTGGACATATTGGCACAACTTAAATCCCACAACACCAGAGGTAGACATCGGCAGCCTGGGTACATGCATCAAACTCACCTTCTGCAGTGATGTTCCAGGTGTGCTGAACATCTGTGGAGAAAGTCAAAGCTATCTGCATACTTTCTCATTATAAATTCATATTTAGGACTTTCCACACTGCCCTTCACCATGACAAATTAGAATATTTCACCTCCCTCATCTCAATGTTACACAACAACCCAAAGCAACTGTTTGACACTTTCCACTACCTCCTCAGGCCTAAAGCTCAGGCCCCAATAACTGACCTCTATACTGAAGACCTGGCTACTCACTTTAAAGGAAAATTGACAGTATCTGGCAAAACATTATATCTCTATCCACAAGTAATATCCATACTGTCCCATGCTATATGTCCTCTAGTATGCTCTCCGCAATTGACAAAACAACTTAAGAAGTAGTATCCAGGCTTCTCTCTTCTGCTTGCCCCATTACCTGCTCTAGTGATCCCATTCTCTCCTACCTCGTCCAGTCCATTTCTCAATCTTTCATCTCACACATTACTGCAATCTTTAACCTTTCTCCTTGGGATCTTTCCATCCTCCTCTAAACACGCCATTATAACCCCTTTGCTAAAAAAATCCCACTTGGGACCCCTCCTGCACTGCTAACTACCGACCAATCTCTAACCTTCCCTTCATCTCTAAATCTTAATCTCTTGCCTAATTTACTATCTCTCTGCTAATTCTCTTCTCAACCCTATGCAATCAAGCTTCTGCGCTGTACACTCCACAGAATCTGTCCAAGCTAAAGTTTCAAATGATCTCCTCACAGCTAAATCTCAGGGCAACTACTCGTTGTTACTTCCTCTGGATCTCTCTGCAGCGTATGACACTGTAGATCACCAACTTCTCCTCAATATGCCTAGCGCCATTGGCCTCCAGGACACCGGTCTCTCTTGGTTTCCATCCTACCTTTCTGGCCTCTCCTTTAGCATTTAATTTGCAGATTCTACATCTTCTCCTTTTCATCTTGCTGTTGGGGTTCCTCAGGGATCAGTTCTAGGTCCTCTTCTCTTCTTACTGTACTCAGCCCCTATTGAACATACCATCACCCCTGTCCTGCTACAAAGCACCAGTGACTGCCTGTCCGCTGTCTCCGACATCATGTCCTCTCTCTATCTCAAGTTAAACCTCACTAAAACTGAACTTCTAGTCATTCTAACCGACCCCACCCTGCTATTTCTGTGTCAGTGTGTGGTTTTACCATAACTCCTAGGCAGCATCTGTCCTTTACTCCCTCTATTCAATCCCTTTCCCACTCTTGTTACCTGCAACTCAAGATCATCTTCAGAATCTGTCTTTTTCTTACTATTTAAACAACTGAAACTCTCATTGTTGCCCTTATTCTTTCTTGTCTTGAATACTGTAACACCTTGCTTATCAGTCTCCCTCTCTGTTAACTCTCAGATCTCCAATATGTCCTGAATGCAGCAGTCTGGTTCATCTTTCTTTCCAGATGCTATACTGATGCCTCTATCCTGTGCCAGTCACTGCACTGGTTGCCCATTCAATGCAAAATACAACAAAAATTAATCATTCTCACCTATAAAGTTCTCCACAGTGCTGCACCCCATACATCTCCTCTCTCATCTTTGTCTACCACTCTACCTGGTCTCTGAGATCTGCTGATGATCTTAGATTAAATGCACAAACACTACCATGTACTCTACTTAAGCACGATGTATAGGTGTAGAGAACCCTTGATATAATGAAATGAAGTTCTGGGTATACCAATACAATTTAAACCAAAACAACTACAGGTATAACACCTAGAATAAAGATACATAAAACATAACTTTCAGTACAGAGCAAGTGAGGGAGCAATATAAGTAAAATGATCGAGAAACTCTTAGAGAAAATGGCTAAAAGAGTCTGAGGGTGTGAACCCCAAAGGAAGGGAAATTGAGGGAGGGTGCAGGAGGAATGACTTGGTATGTGCAGTGAGGAGAAAGAAGTATGTTGACTCTCTGGTCTGGGGGTGTAGGTGAAGTGAAGGCCACCATAGGTAAGAGCAGCAGGGAAAGCAGTGTCAGATTATTGAAGTCATGTTTCTATGAGAGCTAGCAGGTTGAGGGATTTAGAGAGGAATAGGTCATGAACAGCAGTGACTTTGTTACAGATAGATTGGGAGTTCCAGAGCACACATTTAAAAGGGGCAGGAAGAGACATGAAATGAATATTATATAACAGGATGTATGTGTCAACAGTATTGCAATTCACAGCATTTTATAGCATTCTTGAATTTCTATTTTAGCTTTGGTTTATTACATGCAGATGTAGGTAGACTTTTCATTATTATGAAAAGATATTTGTTCTGTATAGTTTAAATACAATTGTACCACCTCTTTAAAGGTGTTCCCACCATATAGTTTGATTGCATATCACTAGGATATGTAATCAAAGTCTGATAGGTGTGGATCACACCTCTGGAATCTGCACTTATGTTGGGAATGGGTCCCCGAAAGTTATGGCTCACAATAGAAAGGCTGTATCGCTTGTGCGCAATTTCTATTTATACTTGTGGAGTGATTGTTTGATTATCCTCCCTGGTCCTTAACTTAACATGGAGCTCTGAATCATGTGTAAATGAGTAGGGGAATTAAATTGAATGGTACCAGAAGTAAGGTCCACCAGTTTGTTTTTGGGCAATGCAGATCTATGGTTCATCACTAAATACCACTTTCATTCAATCATTCACATCCTATGATTGCTTCTCTTTAGCCCATGGTGATCTTGTATTCTTCTATCACAAATATTGACTTTTGCACATTTTTTTTTTTTTTATTTATTCTGTTGTACATCTTCTACAGTACTTTAAAGGTATGTTGCTACAAGTTTTCCAACCTGAAATCCTTGGTCTACCCACATGTGTTCCCTTAATATTTTGTTTTTAATTGCACCAAATTTTAGCCTATTTTGCCTGCTATTTAAACTGCAAAGTGAATGCTGCAAAAAAAAGTAATCTCAACCCTCGCACAGTTTCTTTGATGAAGAACATGAAAAGTTATGGCTCTCAGAATCTGGTGAACAAGATTTTTTTTTTTTTTTTGTAATAGTATTAAACATGAAAACTATATTAATTTGGTATCATAGCAATCAAGCCCATCCCCCAAATAAAATTAACATGTAATTTATACCACACAATGCACAACAAAAGATAAAAGACATTGCAAGAATTGCTGCATTTTGTTCAGCAAGACCCCCACAAACATCTGATTAAAAAGCAATCAAAATGTTACATGTGCTTCATAATGGTACCAATGAAAAGCTCAATTGTCACCCAGTTCCTTCAACAACAACAAAAAAAAACTTTTGGCTCTTATAATATGGCATCATAAAAACATGATTTCTTTTTACAAAACATATTTTTACCGTGCAACGTTAGTAAAACATAAAAAGTATATACATATGGCATTATTGTAATAGGTAGAGATGGGCGAATCGATTCTAACGAAGTGGAATTCGTTTAGAATTTCAGGAAAACTTCAGTTCGGAACGAAGTCGAACTTTGGGGTACTTCGGGTGAACGAAGTGTGCTTTTGATTGATAAAATGGCTGCGAGCACATGGCGCTACATGGGGCAAAGCACTCTGGGAGGAAGAAGGGCATAGCCTGCATGACATGTGCAGAGGTGAAGCCAATCAGAGACTGGCGGGATTCTGTGACGTCACCGCACTATATAAGTCCGGGCGCGACGCCGGGAGCTCACACTCCTCTCACTGTGCTCATCAGGGAAGGTGCTGCCGCGGCTGATAGCTCTTACTGGAGAATTGATTTTTATATAGCGATTTCTGTGGGGTGTCTCAGCTTGTCTCAGAGACTGTTCTCTTAATGTTCTATTTCTAATTTTTTGGGGTATTGGATCTGAAATCCAGTGTGCGTCCACTGCAGCTGCATATACATTCAATATCCAAGTGGGATCTAAGCCAGTTCCTGTTGTATTCATTTAAAGAAACAGCGTTTTTACAATACAAATACCACTTCATTTTTGGCTGCTCAATTCTATTGCGCAATTTACATCCAGGGGTTAATTAAGCGTTGTTTTTCTGGTGTGCTGACCCCAAGAAACCGTCTTTTTCAACGCCAAAATATATAAATTTTTCCTGTAGCCTAATTCACAAGCAAAGGTTAATTACAACTGTATCTCTTGTTGTGTGGCGTAGAAAACACGCAATTGTAACACGCTACAAAGCTACTATTTTGTGGGGCTCAATTCTTTGGCGCAATTTACATCCAGAGTTAATTAAGCATTGTTTTGCTGGTGTGCTGACCCCAAGAAACCGTCTTTTTCAACGCCAAAATATATAAATTTTTCCTGTAGCCTAATTCACAAGCAAAGGTTAATTACAACTGTATCTCTTGTTGTGTGGCGTAGAAAACACGCAATTGTAACACGCTACAAAGCTACTAGTTTGTGCGGCTCAAATCTTTGGCGCAATTACATCCAGGGGTTAATTAAGCGTTGTTTTGCTGGTGTGCTGACAAAAATAAACCGTCTTTTTCAACGCCAAAATATATAAATTTTTCCTGTAGCCTAATTCACAAGCAAAGGTTAATTACAACTGTATCTCTTGTTGTGTGGCGTAGAAAACACGCAATTGTAACACGCTACAAAGCTACTATTTTGTGCGGCTCAATTCTTTGGCGCAATTTACATCCAGGGGTTAATTAAGCGTTGTTTTGCTGGTGTGCTGACAAAAATAAACCGTCTTTTTCAACGCCAAATTATATAAATTTTTCCTGTAGCCTAATTCACAAGCAAAGGTTAATTACAACTGTATCTCTTGTTGTGTGTCGTAGAAAACACGCAATTGTAACACGCTACAAAGCTACTAGTTTGTGCGGCTCAATTCTTTGGCGCAATTTACATCCAGGGCTTAATTAAGCGTTGTTTTGCTGGTGTGCTGACAAAAATAAACCGTCTTTTTCAACGCCAAAATATATACATTTTTCCTGTAGCCTAATTCACAAGCAAAGGTTAATTACAACTGTATCTCTTGTTGTGTGGCGTAGAAAACACACAATTGTAACACGCTACAAAGCTACTAGTTTGTGCGGCTCAATTCTTTGGCGCAATTTACATCCAAGGGTTAATTAAGCGTTGTTTTGCTGGTGTGCTGACAAAAATAAACCGTCTTTTTCAACGCCAAAATATATACATTTTTCCTGTAGCCTAATTCATGTCCGAAGGTTAATTAAGCCTGTTTGTGCTTTTACATTTAGTAAAACACACAGTGTTTTTAAACGACACATACAAGTACATTTTTCCTGGCCATTTGTGGAGCGCCATTTATATCCAAAGGTTACCCAAGCTTGTTACTGGGTTCATTTGGAGTCAAAAACAGGGTGTATATTTATCATATACAGATATCATCATCAAACAGTGTCTGTACATTTTAGAACAAACAGTATGTCAGACAGAGAGGTGGCAGGCTCTGCACCTGCGAGTGGCAGTGGCACAAACATTCCTGGAACAGGCCCAGGTCGCAGCACAGCAAGGGGACGTCGCAGTAGGGGTCACTCGGTGAGGCCACAACTGCCGCTGTCATCTAGCGGCCGTGTGTTGTTCAGCAACCCAAGGGTTCTTGATTGGTTGACTAGGTCATCCTCTTCCTCCCAGATGACATCTGACAACCCCAGCCAAGAGTCGGTGGGAACCTCAGACACAACCATTAGTTGGCATGGCCCGGGAGCGGGTCAGCGGCCCTCACCTGTCCTCAGCCCGCCTCTGTCCCATCCGGTTCCCTCAGCCAGAGATCTACTATGTGGTCTGGGCTCAGCGCCACTATATAGCGAGGATGAACAATTTGAGGAGGGCAGTCAGCAGCTACTTGGCAGCGAAGAAATGGGGCCAATATCGCCTGCTTCTTGCAGTAGGCGGCAAAGTATAGATGTGGAGAGTGGCATGGGAGGTCATGTTGTGAGAGGTCAGCCTCAGCATACCAAGACCGGTGATGAGGACAGCAGTGACGATGAAACACAAATAGATGATGATGTAGCCGACCGCACTTGGGAGCCGGGTGAGGCAAGGGCTTCATCATCGTCAGGAGAAGAGGGCGTCAGCTTGCGCGTCAGGCAGCAGCGCAGCCAGCAAGTGGGTCGTGTGGCCGTGAGTCAGCAGGATAGCAGCAGTGTGAGGTCGGGAGCCAAGCGGCCACGGGTAAAAAACCCGCTTCGCAGGTCCAACAAAGTAGCAGCACAGGGGCTCAGCGAGGCAGCGGCGGCAGTAGTCACTCAGTGCGGAGCGTTGGCGGTAAAATCCGATACTCGGCGGTGTGGCAGTTCTTTGCTAAGACACCGGAGGAGCCGAATATGGGTATATGTAGAATCTGTGGGCAGAAAGTGAAGCGTGGCCAGGGAGCTAACGTTGGCACCACGGCCCTGCGTCAACACATGCAGCGTCACCATCCGGTGGCCTGGGAGAAACGTGGCTCAGATGTGGTGGTCCATCCTGCCGCCGCAGCAACAGCAGCAGCAGGAGCGCCCAGTGGCAAGCATGCCATTGCAGCCAGTCAAGGCTCCACCACTTCTGCAGAAGGGAGCTGTTTCTCTTTGACATCATCTCCCGGTCCAGATGCTCCTGCTCCTCGCTACTCATGGCGCCAGCAATCGTTCAGCGAGGCGATTGCAAAGAGACAACAGTATGCGTCCAACCATCCTAAGGTGCAGCAGCTGACCGTGCTCCTGTCCAAGTTGTTGGTACTGCAGTCCCTCCCTTTCCAAATGGTGGACTCTGCACCATTCAGAGAACTAATGTCTTGTGCCGAGCCGAGATGGAGAGTTCCAAGCCGTAATTTCTTTTCCAAAAAGGCAGTACCAGCACTTCATAAATATGTAGAACAGAAGGTGGGTCAGTCCTTGAGCTTATCGGCTTGTTCCAAGGTGCACGGCAGCGCGGACGTCTGGAGCTGTAACTACGGTCAGGGCCAGTACATGTCCTTTACGGCCCACTGGGTGAATGTGCTTCCAGCCCAGGCACACCAACAACTTGGACAGGAGACGCCGCTTTCTCCTCCACATTGTCAAAATGCTGCACCTGCGCCAATGTCCGTCTCCTCCTCCTCCACCACCACCACCATCTCAGCCTCCACAAGTACTGCTCCATCATGCCACATGTGTAGGGCACAGCGGTGTCACGCAGTTCTACACCTGGCTTGCCTCAGCGAACGAAGTCACACAGGGGAGGAACTGCTCCGCCTCATGCAGCAAGAAATCGATGTGTGGCTTTCTTCGCGCCAACTGCAAATCGGCACCATGGTGACGGACAATGGGAGGAACATGGTGTCCGCGCTGCACCGAGGAGGGATGGTCCATGCGCCCTGCATGGCGCACGTGTTCAATCTGGTTGTGAAAAGGTTCCTGAAGTCTTCCACCGATCTTCAGAACATTCTGAAAATGGCCAGGAAACTGTGCATGCACTTTATCCATTCGTACAAAGCCAGGAACACCCACCTCGAGTTGCAGCGGCAGAACGGCCTCCCCCAACACACTCTGATATGCGATGTTTCCACCCGCTGGAATTCCAGCCTGCACATGTTGGACCGACTGTATGAACAGAGAAAGGCCATTAACGATTTTTTGATGATCCAGGCAGACAGAAGTACTCCCCTGTGTAACTTTGATGTCAGCCAGTGGCAGCTCATGCGTGACACCTGCAGTTTGTTGAGGCCATTCGAGGAGGCGACGTTATTTGTTAGTCGCCAGGACCAAGAGATGAATAACGTCATTCCACTGCTTCATGTCCTGGAACAGATGCTGAAAAATCTGTCTGGGCAGGGGACTGGAGACGTGGCGACTACATCTCGTGGCCACATGAGTCCTGTGGGGACTGAAATGGAGGAGGAGGAGGACATTGGAGCAGAAGCATTGTCTGGTGAAATGAGTGGATTTTCTACCCAGGTGACAAGAGAGGAGGAGCAGGAGCAGCTGGAGGAGGTGGATGGAGTTGAGGAAGATGAGGCAGATGACCCCCAAGCACCGTGGCAGTATAGTGGAAATGGAGGCAGGGAGCCCCTCGGAGTCACTTGTGCAGATGGCCCGCAGCATGCTTATTTGCCTGGCTAGTGACAGCCGAATAGTCAGCATCCGGCAGAGGGATGACTTCTGGCTCTCCACCCTATTGGACCCTCGCTAAAGGTCCAAAATGGGAGCCTTTTTCCCAGCTATTGAGAGGGAGGACAAACTCAAATACTATAGGGAAATCCTCCGTAATCAGTTGGCCGCTGCCTATGTGCGGCATCGTCCCTCCTCTGACAGGTCTGACCGGGGGGTTCCTCAGCACTCACGTACTACTGCCGCGGCTGCTGGGGGAAGGTGGGGGGGGGGTAGGAGCAGTACCAGCTTCATCAGCAGTAACCTAAGTCTGGAGTCACTGATGAGCAGCTTCCTTCACCCGCCTAGTGAGGAGGGTAGTCGCCAGCAGCAGCAGCAGCAGCAGGACCTGGAGCAGTCCCTGAACCAACAGGTGGTGGCCTACTTGGACAGCACTCTGCCACCCCAGTTAGAAGATCCGCTGGACTACTGGGCAGCCAAACTGGATGTGTGGCCGCAACTTGCCGAGTTTGCAGTGGAGAAGCTGTCCTGCCCGGCCAGTAGTGTGGCATCAGAGCGTGTGTTCAGTGCGGCGGGGGCCATCGTTACCCCAAGGAGAACCCGCTTGTCCACGGGAAATGTGGAACGACTGACCTTTGTCAAGATGAATCAGGCGTGGATCGGCCAGGATTTCTACACACCAATGCCTTAGGCGTCAGTCTGGGTTCAAACTACCTGCCTCAGCCACTATTCTGATGCCGCCACCCGCCTGATGCCACACATCTGCTGCCAGTTTCTCCATCTGCCTACCACCATCTTTACCAGGGACTGGTATTGCCACCCACCTCAACACTCTGTCATTGTGCCACTCTATGACCTCATGCTGCTGCTGCTGTTGCTGTTGCCGTGACATCCACACTGTGTCATTGTGCCACTGTCTGAACTCATGCTGCTGCTGTGGCTGCTGCCATGTCCTCCACACTGTGTCATTGTGCCACTGCCTGACCTCATGCTGCTGCCGCCGTGACCTCCGCTCTCAGTCATTGTGCCATTCTGTGGCTTCCTCCTGTTTTGCCACCTCCAGAATGTCATTGTGCCACTGCCTGACCTCATACTGCTGCCGCCGTGACCTCCGCTCTCAGTCATTGTGCCATTCTGTGGCTTCCTCGTGTTTTGCCACCTCCAGAATGTCATTGTGCCTCTGCCTGACCTCATGCTGCTGTGGCTGCCGCCGTCACCTCCACACTCTGTCACTAATGTTGCCACCTGAGCTCTCAGCTTGTTTTTTTCCAGCTTTCGCTGGCATGACTTTATCAGGCTACATTCCTGCTTCAGTTTTTTGGTCAGTTTTGCCCTCTTAAGTGCCCAGGGAATTTTATAGTGAAGCGATTCTAAAAGCGGCGGCAGTCATGTGCGTGTCATACTAAAACACAACATTGTATGAAGACCAAACCAAGCTCCCTTTGCATATTTAAGCATGGCACAACATTGTACAGCACCCTGCAGGCTCTGTGCAGCCTGGAAATAGCTGCTTTTTAACACGATTCGTGCCGAAGTAATTTGGAACGAAACAAAATTTGTCGGAAAATTCGTCGAAGTGACCGAATCTAATTTTTGAGAAATTCGCCCATCTCTAGTAATAGTATAAACCTGTAGAATAAACGTAAAGTCATTTAGGCTGTACAATATGCACCATGAAAACAGAAATTTATAGTTGTTACATTTAAAAAAGCAAAGTTTCTCCAGCAAATTTTCCTAACTTTCTCAAACTGAAAAGGTCCCAGAAAAGTGCAAAGTGTGTTCAAATGGGGATAAGAAGGGTCACATTTTCCAGTGTCACACCTTGCCTGTGCATAAAGGGTTGTTTTAAAGTTAAGCATACATTAATAACTTTTTATTAACCCTATTATTGTACCACCCTCTTGTGTCTTGATGAACTTTTCATAGCCTACATATTCCACCACATTATAAATTGAAATATTACATTACTTGAAAAATGCCTTGAAGAAGGTAGTCTTCATGTTTGGGTCACTGCAGGGGATTTTCTTTCATTATTATGTCAGAGCATCTGCAGTAGTAGGCTAGTTTGGCCTTAAATGTGCTTTTCTCTTTCCTGAGTCCTGTAGTATGAGTAGACAAAAGAATTAGGCCTCATCCAGAGTTTTTATAAAACCAGGAGGTACAGCATAATGATTAAATATCTTTTTCACAGCAACAATATATTGGTCAGTGAAATGGCTTTTAAATCCACTTCTGTAATGTTATTTCTGAAAAACACCTGTGGAGTCAAAGTGTTCACTATTCCTCTTCATTAATGTCTTTAGGGCTAACATAAAGTACAATGTGCCTCAAGAAAAAAAAAAATCAGAACCACTTGACTAAGAAAAAGCATTAAAAAGTTATTTCCACATAAAGTGACACATCACATTTGAAAATTGGGACTGTGTCAAAAAAACAAAATCGGCTGTGGTTCAAGGTGGTTAACCAAGCTTTGTTTCTTGTATGCTCCAAAGTAACTGAGTTGGGTGCACAACCTTCAGTTGTGATTAATCTACAATTTTTGCAAAGTTTGTGGCAGGCAATCTTCTTTCTAGGCAGTATTGATGTTAGATTTGAAAATGGGGCTGTTTCAAAAAAGTAAAAAATGCATGTGGTGGCAGAGGTTATAAGAATTTTACAATCCTTTCCACTGTTTCAATTGACAACACTCTTCTTCCGGCCATTTCTTTTTTCTCAATTGGCCCAGTTCAACAGATATGTATGGGCTGCAGCGTAATTAGGATTTTTAGACTTTGGTCAATCTTTATTTTAGAAATGTAGATTACAAGGTAATTTCATCATTTTTTACTCAACATTGAGTGATTCCATAATTTTTTTAACTTGTATCAGGAAGATCAACGTGTGCAAACTTAAGTTCTCTGACCCTACTTACACTGTTCCACCTGAGACCACCTCTCTATTATGTCAATATGTGAATTCTGCTAGGCTACATGTTTTTACTTAGAAACTCCTGGTTATTTCAAAACTGTCTAAATGGATGGCTAAGGTAGTTCAAACTCATCACTGTAAAAACTGTTCCACTGAGTTTTACTGTAGGTTATAAACTGCAGATTAATTTATAATATTCTTTAACCTTTATACAACATTTTACCTCTGTACCTTCAAACAGCTTTTTATACTTTTGTTTTACTGAAGTAATACATACTTGATATCCTTATGGAACAACCTAATCCCCTATTATTTATCTTCTCTGCTGTCTATTTACTCTCAGTTTTTTGTTTATTTGGCTTTTTTTGCTTTTGTGTTTTACAATTATTATTATTATTATTATTATTATTATTATTATTATTATTATTATTTATTTTAATGATAAATTATAAATGCCAATGATACTGCATATTCAATTACATATTATCAGTGGTCAGCAGGCAGAAAATCCAAAAGAAAAATATTAAAGAACATAAAAACAACATAAAAATAAGTAAGTTTGTTTTTATCAAAGAAGATCTTGTCATTCTCTTAGTTATGCAACTCAGCTAGGCGGAAACCTACCTTTAATTACTAGTAAGTCACAAAATAATTAATCCTAGCACAGTACACTAGGGATGTACACTAACAATTAGCTCTAAGGCTAAATATAACATTTACTGTACACTCTCAAGACACTAAGAGATAAATGAAACACTGAAAAAAGCATGAGCGAGGATCGTTCAAGGGACTTACTGTACCAACACTATGCTGCAAGAAGTGCCAGGTCACGTTAACCTTATTACTTTCTCCAGCTAAATTTTAAAGACTAATAAGACATTTAAAGGAATAAGTTTAGATTGTCAACCCTGTAGAACCTCTAGGTATTCAAATCTCAGGAGAGAAATCTAAGACTCTATTCACATCTACATTGTGGTCTCTATAATAGAAGCCAAGATGTTGTCATATGCCACATACAAATGGTACCTGATGGATTAATTTAAAGGGGTTGTCTCACTACATTGATTCATCTTACCTCAGTCCTGTTTTTTCGTTTTTATTTTTGATTTCAGGGGCATGTTTACTGGCTTTACTGGCTTGCAGTGATGAGCTGCTGAGAACACCATGTCTGTAGCTATAGCGAGCAGCACTGGCAGCCTATCAGAAGAGATCAAACAGGTCTGTAGCTATAGTGATACAAGATGGGATTTCTAGGAATAGGTAGGACACTGTTAATCAAAGTGACTTTTTTTTGCAAAAAAAAAGCAATCTTTGTAGTGTGACAACCCCTTTAACTTGTAATGAGATACATTGGGAGTTTGCAATGTTTTAATTTTTTGCTGTTCTATTCTTCCTGTGACAGAACTGCAAGACTAAGGGCCACATGTATGAAAACTGCCTAGGTCTAAGAGTTTCCTTGTTGCCCATAGCAACTAATCAGAGCACCCCTTTCATTTCCTATAGTGCTCTGAAAAAATGAAAGGGCCACTCTGATTGGTTGCTATGGACAACAAAGAAAGTTTTAGACCAAGAAGTTTTCATACATGTCCCCCTAAGTCCACACAGCATATGTTAAAATGGCGTCCAAAATCCGACGGCATTTTAACATTGTTGGACCGTGTTTTTGGCATAGATTTGCGCTAAAATCGCAGTTGGTTTTCGGATTTTTCATCGGCCCGTACATTCAAAGTATGGGGCCGAAGGCAAATATGGACGGAATATCCAACATGTTTTAAAATCTGCCGGGCTTTAAAACCGATTGTAATAAATCTGTGCTGGCTAGACTACAGCGCAGATTTTTTTTATTTTTTTTTATTGCTGTCTATGCAGCACAAGGTCCCGTCGGATTTTCGGCAGATTCTAAATACTGAATCCGCGAAAATTCGATCAAGAACCTGTGCTGTGTAGACATAGCCAATGGAGGCTCCACAGTGAGTATTTCTGAAAGAAATTAAATTGCCAAAGGGTTGTGTATTAGACGTAGTAGTATGTAGTAATTGAGGTTGGCCTAAAGCAATTTTTGGTGTAAATCACCAAAAAATGGACCGTAACCCTAACCTTAAGCCAAAGTTTGCGCAGGTTAACTTCCAGCTCTGTTGCACTCTCAGTCTGGCAAGAGTAGAAATTTTGTGAAATAATAACTCCTTTATTCTGGACAGAAGGAACCGATACCTGGGGATCTGCAAGTATCACCTATCATGTATTTTTAAGTTATATTATGGTGTACTAAGTTATCTATATTGGTTTTTCTATATGTGGTGGTTCTAATTAATACAATACCGGTTGCCCTGATGAACCCTGCTGGTTATGAGGGGGAAACGCATCGGCTTGGTATAGGGTATGATATTTGATATATGGAGTTATAATTGCAGTATCGTTTCCACACATATATTTATCTGACTATATCAGAAATTGGATTTGAATATATTATTGGTGGATAATATTATTTTATAGATGATATTAGTGTGCTATTGTTGATGTGTTTTTTTAGGATATACTTGTATTTGTTACATGTTTAATTCCCTGCATAGTTTTGTATTTATCATTATTAGGTAGGGAATCTATATGGATTGTTAGTTAGGTATTAGGTTCCTGGTAGGGACACCCTTATTGGGGCGGATACCCTACATATTTTTGTCAGGTTAGGGTTGTTTTCTTTTTTTGTAGTAGTTTTCTAGGGTGTTTGTAGAATAGGATTTTAATATGAATATAATAAAGGTTAATTTTTATTAATATTATCTAGTTGCTAAGTGATGTCTATGGTGTAGTTTGTTTCTGCTGAAATAGTAACTTTACCTTTATACATTCTAACTCTGGGGTTAATGTTTGGTTAGGATTAGGGTAGCATTACGGTCAGCATGAAAAATTCAGAACTTCCTGATTTTGAATTTTTTTCTCAAGTTTGGTTGAACCAGTGTTAAATCAGACATACACACGTTTCAGCAATACTAGTAGTAAGTTTATTAGGAAGACTCTAATAAGGGCCTCATGTATGAAAACTGTCTAGGTCTAAGACTTTCTTTGTTGTCCATAGCAATCAATCAAATTTCCCCTTTCATTTCATATAGTGTTCTGAAAAAATGAAAGGGGAGCTCTGGTTGGTTGCTGTGGGCAACAAAGAAAATCTTAGACCTAGACAGTTTTCATGCATGAGGTCCTTATAAGTGTCTTCCTAATAAACTTACTACTAGTATTGCTGAAACCTGTGTATGTCCCCCTTAGTGTAGCATGCCATCTATCAAGTTCAAGCTTGCAATACAGATTTATCAAAGCTTGAATAAATTGTGACAGTATGGCACAGAAAGGGATCTGGACTTTGTTAATGGCCGCAAATATTCTGATGTAACTTCTGATAGGATAAAGCAATCTGAACAAAAAAAAACAAAATGCTCTACATACCTTGATGTATGTGTAATTGATTTCTATGTGATGCTGAAAATGATCCCCATTCCTTGCCAGACACATTTCAAAGACACGCGCCATTTTCCTGAATCAACAAGCATATTAGGGGAGAAAATCAGCAATTTCATGGCATCCTGGCTTCTTCAATGTTTCAGATACTATGGAGCACATTGCACATTGTTTTATTCAGAATATTTGGGGCTTCTTATGAGTGACACTCCCTGTATATAGAAAATACATATATGTTGTAAATAACTGTAAATAAATTGCAAAAATAATGCAAATTAAACTGTAAACAGCATAAAAGTGTCTAGTGAGGAAATCTCAGGATAAGCATATGTTTAGCTAAACTTGACACATTGGATAGCATTGAAATTAGAACCTTTGTTTTCTATGACTGTTCTAGTATGCAGATTTTCTTTTTGCAACATGCATACCTTTTTATAGATATCTTTCTCATACCATGTAGTCTATCTGTTATGGGCAGCAGACACACACAATTCTCTTTTGCCGCAGCACAACAATCTTTTGAAAGTGAGGTTAAATTTTAATATTTCTATATCTGAAAAGTGTAACCCTGGATGTTATTGAAGATCCCACCACAGTGTTAACACCATTCTAAGTACTGATAGAGTAAAAGGAATCCATTAACTTAGATAAAATTGGAAGACCTTATCGTATGGGTTTCTTTGCTTCAGCCATATACTAATTACTTCGATCATGTTAACTTAGCTTCATGAAATACCATGCTTGAAATAGTACAATGCAGTTTACTTACGTCTCAGGTTCCCTTAACTAGTCAAACATAACAGCAATCGTCAGTAGTTAATTTGCTGGCATCCTTGCATATGTAAATCCTGTCACAATACTAAAATGCAGTCATGTAATGATTGGAAAATGTTACCGCCATAAATCACAGAACCGCAATCATCAAAAACTGCAGTCATCCAGGACAAATTTAACATCATTTATGTCTCTTCAGTTCCTGGCCCATAAAATACACCATTTTTAGAGAATATTTTAGAAGAAATCCTAAAAATCTAAAGGCCGATGTAATTAGTTGTCAAATGAGCTCTAACTTAGCAATTAAAGTTTAGTATTTTCAACTTACGCTGAAATTATTTAACATATAAACATTTAAAGACTGATTAAGAGACACCCTGAATGTCACCAAAAGCCTCAGCTAATTTCATTAACTATAAGGTAAACTCTGTGCACCTTATTCAAATAAGCTGTGGCTTGAATGCTAAAGATGTAATGAACTTCACGGTTCATAGCATCTGACATTGCTTAATTAATGGGCGCATTTATAGAACATAGGCCTCTGTAATTGATTTATATGCATGATTTGCACATACAGCTGTTAGTTCCTGTAGGAAAGTCATAACTCAAATGTGTGCATATTTTTAAGATATGGAGGAGAGAGGAAAAACAACAAACCTGACAAACCCCTGAACAAATTTATAATACGAGTTAATAACTCATTAAAACTACATGCCGGCACTACATTCTTTATAGTCCTTACACTACAGACATAGTTTGGAAGTTGAGAAAAAAAAAAAGATGGGCCAATGTTGTTTATAGGAAACGAGTGTGACAAATATAAATGATGGAGATCAGCTAAAATATCCAGGTAGATTGAAAACCTAATAGCTCAAATTGATTGCAAATGCCAGTTGATAGGGAATTCTAGAGCCTGAACTAGAAATCTCCAGGGGGATATATTTCCATATCTCTTCTGAGCTAATAGAATCTTATAGAAAATATATGTTTTTGATCACATAGCATTATGTTGTGGTAGAGCTGCTTAACCTCCATTCAGGGCCGCCTTATCAGCATTATAGGCCCCTGAGCATAGTAGTGCAGTGAGCCCTGCCCAAATACATGACATCACACTAGACCATGACTCAAGCCACGTCCAGCAGCTTGCAGCCTACAGGACTAATTGGCGGAGCCCTGCACCACCATGGTTTTTAACTGTTAGCACATCCTTAGAATATGCAAATAGTTAAAAAAGCAGCGCCGACCCAGAGACCCAGCCCCTAAGCTGGTGGGATCCCCGGGCAATTGCAGTATGCCCAATGGAAAAGATAGCCCTGGCTCCATTATGTCTAATTATAATTGTCATTCTAATCTTACCTTTCTTGTAAGGGTAAGAAAACACAATGTGGTCATGGTACAGGTGAAAACTGTCGTGGAATGATGTTCCAGTGGATTTTAAATTGATTGTTTAATAGTCGCACAAATTTGTTGATAAACATCAGTTTACTTGCAAAACTCTATTGCCATTAACAATTATTGTTAAAGGTTGTGCTATGTGTATCTGCAAATTTGTGCATCCATTTATTAATCAATTTAAAAGCTTAAGTGCCAGTGTAAAGCCATGGTCTTTGGCCACATCATAGCCCCAGTGTGTGTGCTCCGTGACCACATCATCTAACTTTATCCTCAAAAACAACACAATAATGTGAAACCAGCGGACTTTGTGGAAAGAAATATGCTGCATTTATTCCGGCATATATGTAGGGGGTACACTAATGCTCTAACGCCGACGCGTTTCAGGCAAACACTGGCCCTTGATCACGGCAATAACATATTACAAACAGTGCTCATTATATAGTGCTCATTATCTGTAGAAAGTGGATGGTCCAACTGGCACCCTCCTCTTTATGTCATATCCCTCAGTTAAAAACACCTTAAAAATATGAACAAAACTATCCGATACTAAATAATTACAATAGGAACTATTACCTGCTTCTAGTATATATATGCTAGGTCGCTTCTATAATTCTAACTTTATCCTCACTGTTTCTGGCTTCCAATAATACAGAAATTCTATAGCCCTGATTTAGGCTTAAGAGAAATAAAACTCAATTGTAATTCATAATAGTCCAGTGAGATTCCAGTGAGATTTCTGTGCAGTGATTCCTGGGATAGACCTCTACCGGTTGTGGGGTTTTGGTCTCTGTTGGCTTTCTGTCCTGTCTTTTGGCTTTATCTTTGCCATTCAAGAATTCTGCATGCCTGACTATGCCTTTCATCTAATCCCCTGATATTGCACCTGGATGTCAGCTATCCCTGTGGGTAAATATATTGGGAACAGTAACCTGGGATTCCCCCTGAAGTGAAAACCAGATCTTTTCATAGGTGTAAAAGGGGGAAAAACAGTGGACTCCTTAGCTCTAAAAGACTGCATGGAACCTAGAGGATCCACCACCTGTCTTGTTACACAACAGAAAGTAGAATTGACTGGGACATGTTAATGTAATAACAAACTTCCGAGTAGTGAAAGAGATTGAGGTACAAGACTATGACCCGATGATAGAGAAAGTATTGAGATTGACAAGTCTTCAAGAGAAAACACTAAACATTTGAAGAAAAAGATTTTGAATTAATGTTGTAAGAGAAAAAAAAAGTATAGATAATTTGGAAATAAATGAGACATCAATTATATTCATATGTGTTTATATTTTCCACTCTGCTTTGGAAAATAATGTTCTAAATCCTAAAGTATTTCTAACTATCATTTTACTTGAATATTTAGAATAAGTCACCTTGGGTACTTGAGTAGTAAATATAATTCTGTTGACAATTTTACCTCTATCATGTATTTTTATTTAATTTACTCCTTTGCAGTGTCCAGCTCTAGTTCTCAGTTTTTCTTGAACTCCAGAACAGATGGGTACAATTTGCTTTGGTTTTTTTTCATACCATTAAGAGCACTGTACACAATCACCCAATCCAGTATTCTATGCCTACCTACAAAGAACTAGAAGAGGTTCTCAACAGTCTTCTGGGAGAGCTCCCCATATTCTTCCAGCCTAATCAATAGTTTACTTCTTCATGATACATGAAAGCTGCCTATTGACCTGCAGATTTCCCATTTTCATTCTCAGAATTCTGAGAAGAACTGCTCTCAATCAAGTCCTGGAGATACGTAAGTACTAAATAGATGATATGTACAACAAGAGAGTCTCTATATATTAAATAGGGTTTGTCACTTCACAAAATTCTTTCAAAGGTTAGTTTGTAGGTCATTATGCGCTTGTCTCAGAGAACAGGGAGATGACCGCGCTTAAGTAATTCTCTACTTTAATTTCCCTGGGAATTCCAAATATAGCTGAGCGACTGTGCCTGGTTATATTGGGAACTACCATAGACAGAAATGGGGGAGAGCTCTGCAAGCGCAGCCATCTCTTCATTTTCTGAGACAGTTCTGTGATGCGAACTACGAGCTAACTTCAGTAGGGACTTTGTGAAGTGGCAAAACCCCTTTAATGTGTGAATAAAGACAATCTACCTCTCTTCCCCCCTCCTGAGTTTCCCGCGTAATCTCTCTACCTCAGTCTCTTTGCTATGTGAAACCTAACTAGTGTTGATCGAACCGTTCGAGAAAAGTTAAGTTCGAGTCGAACATCTTGATTTTCTCGAACTGGAACCGAACACTTTACTGTTCGTTCGAGTAAATGTTAAAGACTGCCATGGTGTATCACACGCCATTTTAATAGTTTTCAGCGCCTTTCTGCACTTTTGGTGGTCATCCAATCAGTGCAGAGCACAGAGATGTATCAACAACATCATGACTGAGGTGTAGGAATCTCTTTGGCTACTAAAATCACATTATCATGTTATATATATTTCACTGTATTGCATTCTGGACACCATTTTAAGCTCACTTTCTATACTGTACAGACTGCTCTCTGTCTGCTTGCTTGCATGCAGGCACAAGATTTGTTTATTATCGATAGTAGACAGGAAAAGCTGCTATATAGACAGCAATAATTAGGGAGTTTGGTATTGCTGGCTGTATCTTTCCAACACCCAGAAGCTGTTCTTTGGTGACATTTGCAGGCTCACATAATGCCTAAATCTCATATACATGGATATATTTTATACAGAGTGCTTGGATTTGCTAAATCGTACTCAGTGCCCAAAAGTTCAGTTTTTGTAGTATTGGGGGTAAAATCATTTTATAACACCCTGTCTCCATTTCTTCTATAAAAAGAAATATATTCTAAATAGTGGTTGGTTGGTTGGTTGGTTGGTGAAAAGTATACTGAGTGGAGAAAACTTCATTTTTTGGGGGGTTCAGTAATTGTATAACACACTGTCTTCAAAGAAACATATTTTAAATTGTGAGTGGTTGGTGAAAATTATACTGAGTGGAGAAAAGTTCATTTTTGGCAGTTTTGTGGGTGAAATACCTTTCAAATATACCTTGTGTTATTGTCATACAGATATATATCCAGGAAATAGAGTTCTCTCTGTTGCTAAATATTACGCAATGCCAAAAAGTGCAATTTTGCCAGATTTTAAGTTCACATAACACTGAAATATACTAGTGCGTTATTGTGATCCACATATATATATACACTTCTCTCTTTTTTATGACATATATCATGTGCCATGGGCAGAGCAATGATATTTAGCTTTTGAACATGGTGAGAACTAGAGGTGGTAAGTGAACAAGGAGAGGTGTAGGAAGTGGAGATAAAAGTATGAGACAAGGCACTCCTTCCAGTGCCCCGGACAACACACAAGTGAGCACATCATCAGTCGCAGGACCGTCAGACCTGTCATCGCTTGCTCAATTCCCTGTGCGTCTCATTACTGAACTGCATCACCAATCTGCATCCAGCAGATTTACCTCCTCTTACTCACAGTCACAGCCAGAAATGTCATCATCATCAAGAGTCCAACCTGAAGCAAACACGGGACGAATGTACAACCCAATATACAACCCCAACCCAATATACAGACCACTCCAAATAATCCATATTATTAAGAGCTCTTTGATCACACAATGCGGTGGCGTTCAGAAGGCATTTCAAAAGATCAAGAGGCCAAGGAGGATGATTTTGTCTGCTCTGACGCCCAACCGCATACACCTCTTACTTGTCCTCCTTCAAGCCTTCCAAATCTTTATTTTTTAAATGCCTCCACCACCAAATGTACAAAGTCCCGTTATCCTGAACCTTGATGTTTCCCATTGGCATGGTCTCGCTTCCACCAATGGTACTGCTGCCTAATCTTGTCGAACCGGAACCTTGCAGTTCCCCATTGCCATGATCTCGCTGCCACCAATGGTACTGTCGCCTAATCTTGTCGAACCGGAACCTCCCTGTTCCCCACTGCCATGTTCTCACTGCCACGAATGGTACTGCGGCATAATCTTGTACAACCGGAACCTCCATGTTCCCCATTGCCATGTTCTCGCTGCCACCAATGGTACTGCCGTCTAATCTAGTCCAGCCTGCAGAGGCATAAGTTCAAGTTCTTGGGCCCTGGTGCAAAAAGAGAAGTGCCCCCCCCTTCCCCCCGTGACTAGGGCTGCCATCAGTCATCTGTTAACTGTTTCAGGGCCCCATACAGTCAAATCCAATGGGGTCCCCACCCATTACTAGTTCCTATTTTTTTTAGTGGGCCCCTTTTTGATTAGGGCCCCTGACAGGAGAACTGTTCGTACTGCCCTATTGGAACCCCTGACAGTTACCATGTGCCATTTCCAATACCGGTGTCTTCTTATGTTTCAAAGGGATTTTTGGGCCCCCCAGAATCCAGGGCCCCGTAGCGACTGCTGCCGCTGAACCTCCTATAATTACGCCCCTGCCAGCTGAACCTGGCAGGGGCATTGGGATGTTCTTGCTGCCACCACGTATACCACATGTACAAGGCTTGCAAGCAGAGTCGTAACTTCAAGTTCTTGGGCCCTGGTGCAAAAAGTGAAATGGGGCTCTTGCTAGTTACCATGTGCCATTTTCAACACCGGTGTCTTCCTATGTGTCAAAGGGACTTTTGGGCCCCTTCTTTATTCAGGGCCCCATAACAGCTGCTACCACTGCACCTCCTATAGCTACATCCCTGCTTGCAAGCTGTCCTCATCTTTTCAGTTAGCCATTGAAAGGAATGAAGTATTTTATCCTCTCAATTTTTGGCTCACTCTTAGAGCCAAAATTTCTTCACTAAGTTGTTCCACGTATCCAGTTTACTGTTATGGATGGTAATTACAGCTTCTCCTCACCTGTACAGTTATAAAAATTAACCAGAACATCTTCTCCAATTGACTTTAATGGGGTTCTAGTTCGAATCGAACCTCGAACCGAACACGACTACTGTTCGAAGTTCGAATCGAGAATTTTACTGTTCACTCATCACTAAACCTAACCCTTTAGTTAAAGCTCCATCAATCCTACCGTCTTATAATCATTATGAATTTTCAGAGTACAGAGGTTCTGAACAGTTATAACAGTCCAATACCCAAGTATAGGGGGAAGAAACAGTTTTCTTTATCATGTAATAATCACACATTTTAGAACCCTTGCACCCATGTGTTCTAGGTCTTGGATAGGATCATACTTGATGTTCATCGATAGAAGGAGAATAACATTTCTGTTTTGACATCAAAGGTGACTAATAGTCAGGACAATGTTATGACCTTGACTGCAGAATGTGAACCTTTTAAAATAGCTGTTTAAATTTACGATAAGTTAAACCACTGAATATACCAATAAAATCTTTCTCCTACTGTCTTTGCATTTATTCATATGACTTTCTTTATTAGACAAGCTGAAGACAAGACTCCTGCTTTCTGTCTTGAAAATCAGTATGAATTTTTCAATATACTTGCAAAATGTTAAAGTAATGCACTGTGAATGCTGGACATGTTTAAAAAATAGTGAGAGTCTTATGAAGGGATCTAGGGATGACCATAAATATGAAATCATTAGTTTTAACGCTTAAAGAACAGACTGTGGCAAGGTGCCAAAACTGTCTGTTGAAAAGCTTGTTTTAAAATACTACTTATAAGTCGAAAGACTTCCCTAGTGGCAGTTGTAGAATCACTGGTTTATCCATCAGTGTTCAGCTAACACCTACAATTTACATTTAGTTGATCTGAGGAATCTAAGCAACTATTCCAGACTTCCATTGTTCTATTGAATGCAATGTAGAGGAATATATATATATATATATATATATATATATATAAATATTATAAAATATTTTCACACATTTTAAAAGGGGGTCTTCATAGAAATATTACTGCTTGTTTGGCATTAAGGAAACATGTAATTGTAATTGAAACATTCACAGCTTGGTTTCTGTGCTGGTATTTGCAATGCTGGTCTTATTTTGTAATGCCCTTGGGTAATCCTTAGCTGTTTGTATTGTAATCTCAATCGCAATACATCTGCTATTGTAATACCTTTTTACAGTACTTATACATAAAGTGTAACTAACTAGATGGCTGTTTTCAATGGACCATCAACATAGCTTCATGCTTAACCATATGCACACGTATTAAAAATCAACTGTATATATTTACCGGTCCTTTGCATTTTCAGCACTCATTAATTTAACCACTTGTGGACTGCTTATTGACTATAAAAGTTATTGCAGCCTGCACTTAACTCCAAATATATATTCATAAACATCTTGCCGCAATCATGGGTGATCAAGAAGGCTGCACTGCTGTCATTGACTTTTACACCATGGATTTGGCCACTGTGAACTCACCACAAAAAATCTACATTTGTTACTTGCAAATTTGCTGTGGCCCTGTTGCAGATTTTACTCTTTGCAATTTTTGCAACACTTCTGCCTTCTCTACATAATAAGCTCTGTGTATACATTATACATAACTCTAGGGGGAAATTGTTTTGTCTTGTTGAGAATGGGCAATCGTCTTACGGCCTTTCATTTTGGTCTGTTGAATACAGTACCGGTGCCTCAGGCATCACCATCTTTATCAAGAAAAGCGTTTTTACACTTGATTTTGTCAAAGAACTGGTTCCTGGACATATACACTATACACACTAGAGTTGTAGTGTTGAGCAGCGACTTCTGTCCCATTGAAGAAAATCGGCCAACCGTGGCCAGAATCGAATTAGATACTTTCTTTAATCTGTTTATCAAGATGGTTACAAAGGAGTCTTTGAAAGATGTCATGGGCTCTATAAGGCTGACTTGCTGGAAATGCTCTGATAGACCACCGGATTGCACCGGACTTTGTTTTCATGCTCCCTTTAATATATTTATTAATGACCTTACATGGATTGCACTGTAGAATACCAATCTTTGCAGATGATACTAAACTCTGTAAAGTAATCAACCCTATAGAGGATAATGTTTTATTACAAAGAGAGCTGGATAAGTAGGAGGCCTGGGCAGAGAAATGGCAGATGAGGTATAACACAGATAAATGCAAGGTTATGCACATGGGAAAGAAAAATCCATTACATGGTTACATGTTAAACAGAAAAACGCTGGGAAAAAGGGACATGGAGAAGAACTTGGGAATCCTAATGGACAGTAAATTTAATTGTAGCAGCTAGTCTCAGGCAGCAGCTGCCAAAGCAAATCATGAGATGTATTAAAAGGGCATAGAGGCACATGATGAGAACATTATTCCCCCATTATACAAGTCACTGGTCAGACCACACATGGAATATTGTATACAGTTTTGGGCACCAGTGTACAAGAAAGACATTGTAGAGCTTGAACAGGTATAAAGGCGATAACGAAGTTATAAAAAGACTAAGTGGACTGCAAAACCCAGAAAGATTAGCAAGATTAGGGTTATTTAATTTAGAGAAAAGAAAGCTTTGGGGGACATAATAAATATGTTTAAATATATCAAAAGTCAATATAGAGATCTCTCCCATGATCTATTTATACTCAGCACTATATCCAGAACAAGGGGGCATCCGCTACATGTAGAGGAAAGAAAGATTCTACATAAACATAGAAAGAGATTCTTTACTGTAAGAGCAGTGAGACAGTAGAACTCTCTGCCAGAGGAACTTGTCAGGGTGACTTAACTAACAAAGTTCAAAAAGGGTTTGGATGCATTTCTAGTAAGTAATACTGTAAAAAGCTTTAGTGACTATGATTCTGGAGAAAGGTAGTTGATCCAGGGATTTATTCCAATTGCCAGATTGGAGTCGGGAAGGAATTTTTCCCCTAAAATGAGGTAAATTGGCTTCTATCTTAGAGGGGGTTTTGCCATACTCTGGATCAACACTGTAACACAATAGGTTGAACAAACTATGTAACTATTAGAGATGGGCGAATTTTCCGACAAAATTAGTTTCGTTCCGAATTACTTCGGCACGAATCGCGTTAAAAAGCAGCTATTTCCAGGCTGCACAGAGCCTGCAGGGTGCTGTAGAACGTTGTGCCATGCTTAAATATGCAGGGAGCTTGGTTTGGTCTTCATACAATGTTGTGTTTTAGTATGACACGCAGATGACTGCCGCCGCTCTTAGAATCGCTTCACTATAAAATTCCCTGGGCACTTAAGAGGGAAAAACTGACCAAAAAACTCAAGCGGGGAATGTAGCCTGATAAAGTCATGCCAGAGTTGGGAGGTGACGGCGGCAGCCACAGCAGCATGAGGTCAGGAGTGGCACAATGACATTCTGGAGGTGGCAAAACACGAGGAAGCCACAGAGTGGCACAATGACTGAGAGCGGAGGTCACGGCGGCAGCAGTAATGAGGTCAGGCAGTGGCAACAAGTAACATTCTGGAGGCAGCAAAACAGTATTAGATAGGCCCACAGAGTGGCACAATGATACAGTAGTGGAGGTCACGACAAGCATCTAGCATGAAATCAGGCAGTGGCACAATGACAATCAGGAGCGGTCAAAAACATTATTAGGGCCACAGAGTGTGTCACAATCACACAGAGTGGAAAGGTCACAGCGCAGCAGTATGAGATCCAGGCAGAGCACAATGACATTTCTGGACGGCTAAACAGTAATTAGGCCCACATGAGTGGCCACAATCAACAGAGGTGGGGAGTCACGGCGGCAGCAGTATGAAGATCATGCCAAGTGCAACAATGACATTCTGGAGGCGGCTAAACAGTATTATGGCCACAGAGTGGCACAATCACACAGTGTGGAGGTCACGGCGGCAGCAGTATGAGATCAGGCAGTGGCATCAATGACAATACTGGAGGAGGCAAACAGTATTAGGCCACAGAGTGGCACAATCACACAGTGTGGAGGTCACGGCGGCAGCAGTATGAGATCAGGCCAGTGGCAAAAATGACATTGTGGAGGTGGCAAAACAGGAGGAAGGCCACAGAATGACACAATGACTGAGAGCGGAGTGTCAACGGCGGCAGCAGCATAGTCCAGGCAGTGGTCACAATGACACAGTGTGGAGAGCAACCAGGGCAGGAGTCCACAAGCAGCAAGCATGAGGTTCATAGAGTTGGCACAATGACATTCAGGAGGTGGCAAAAACAGGAGGAAGCCACGAGTGCACAAAGACCTGAGAGCCGGATGTCACGGCGGCAGCAGTATTAGGTCAGGCAGTGGTACAATGACATTCTGGAGGTGGAAAAAACGCCCAGGAGGGAACTACAGAGTGGCACAATGACTGAGAGCTGGAGGTCAGGCGGCAGCAGCATCGAGGACAGGCAGTGGCACAATGACATTCAGGAGCGGCGTAAACAGTATTAGGCCACAGAGTGGCACAATCTACACAGTGTGGGAGGTCACGGCGGCAGCAGTATGAGATCAGCGCAGTGGCACAATGACATTCTGGAGTCGGCTAAACATTTTTAGTCCACAGAGTGGCACAATCACACAGTGTGGAGGTCACACGGCGGGCAGCAGTAATGAGATCAGCCAGTGGCAACAATGACATTCATGGAGGCGGCACAAACAGTATTTAGCCACAGAGTGGCCCAATCACACATGGAGGAGGTCACGGCGGCAGCAGTATGAGATCAGGCAGTGGCAAAAAGACTTCCTGGAGGTGGGCAAAAACAGGAGGAAGCCACAGAATGACAACAATGACTGATAGCGGAGGTCACGTCGGCAGCAGCACTGAGGTCAGGCAGTGGCACATTGACACAGTGTGGAGAGCAAGGCAAAGAGACACAGCAGCAGCATGAGGTCAGAGAGTGGCACAATGACATTACTTGAGGGTGTCAAAACAGGAGGAAGCCACAGAGTGCACAATGACTGAGAGCGGAGGTCACGGTCGGGCAGCCAGTATGAGGTCAGGCAGTGGTACAATGACATTCTGGAGGTGGAAAAACAAGGAGGAAAGCTACAGAGTGGCACATGACTGAGAGGCGGAGGTCACGTCGCGCGGCAGCAGCAATGAGGTTCAGGCAGTGGCACAATGACATTCTGGAGGCGGCAAACACTGATTAGGGCCACAATGTGACACACATGATACAGTGTGGGGGTCATGACAGCAGCAGCATGAGATCAGGCAGTGCACAATGACATTCTGGAGGCGGCAAAACAGTATTAGGCCACAGAGTGGCCACAATGATACAGTGTGGAGGACACGACAGCTAGCAGCATGAGATCAGGCCACAGTGGCCACAATGAACAATCTGGAGGCGGCAAAAAACAGTATGAGGCCACAGAGTGGCACAATCACACAGTGGTTGACAGGTCATCGGCGCAGCAGATGAGATCAGAGGCAGTGGCACAATGACATTCTGGAGGCGGCTAAACAGTAAATAGCACAGAGTGGCACAATCACAAACAGTGTGGAGGTCACGGCGGCAGCAGTATGAGATCAGGCAGTGGCCCAATGACCATTCCCCCTGGAGGCGGCAAAACAGTATTAGGCCACAAGAGTGGCACAATCACACAGTGTGGAGGGTCACAACAGCAGCACAGCATGAGCAATCAGGCAGTGGCACCCAATTACATTCATGAGGAGGGAAAACAGAGAAGCCCCAAATGTCACAATGACTGAGACCTTGGAGGTCACGGCGGCAGCATCAATGAAGTTCAGTCAGTGGCTCAATGACACATAGGGGGGGGTGTGGAGGGCAAGCAGGAGTCACAGCTAAAAGCAGCCATGAGGTCAGAGAGGGGGCGACAATGACATTCTGGAGTCGCAAAACAGGATGAAGCCACAGGGTTTTTGGGCACAATGACTTGAGAGCGGAGGGTCTCGGCGGCAGCAGCATGAGGTCAGGCATTGGCACAAATGACACAGTGTGGAGGACATGGAAGCAGCCAAACCAGCAGCAGCATGAAAGTCAGACCGAGGCACAATGAAACAGTGTGGAATATTTTTGGGTCAACGGCAACAGCACACAGCAGCAAGTCAGCATGAGGTCATACGAGGTGGAACAATGACAGAGTGTTGAGTGGGTGGCAATACCAGTCCCCTGGTAAAGATGGTGGTAGGCAGATGGAGAAACTGGCGAGCAGATGTGTGTCAATAGGCGGGTGGCGCGACAGAATACCTGGCTGAGCAAGTAGTTTGAACCCAGACTGACGCCTAATGCAATGGTGTGTGGGAAATCCTGGCCGATCACGCCTGAATTCATCTTGACAAAGGTCAAGTCATTTCCACATTTCCCTAGGACAAGCGGGTTTTTCCTCCATGGGGTAACCGATGGCCCCACGCCGCACTGAACACCCCTCTATGCCACACTACTGGCCAGGCAGACAGCTTCTCCACTGCAAACTCGCACTATGCGGCCACACCACCAGTTTGGCAGCCCAAGTAGTCCAGCGTATCTTCTAACTGAGGTGGCAGAGTGGCTGTCCAAGTAGCCACCACCTGTTTTTGGTTCTGGGACTGCCGTCCAGGTCCTGCAGCTGGCTGCTGCGGCTGCTCGCTGCTCTGGCGACTGCCCCCTCCTCACTAGGCGGCGGGTGAAGAAGCTGCTCCATCAGTGACATCAGACTTATGTTAACTACTGATGGAGCTGGTACTAAACAGCTCCGACCCCCCCACCTTCCCCCAGCAGCCCGGCAGTAGTACGTGAGCGCTGAGGAACCCCCCCCCTTCAGACCTGGCAGAGGAGGGATGAATGCCGCACATAGTGCAGCGGCAACTACTACGGGAGGATTTCCATATAGAATTTGAGTTTGTCCTCCCTCTCCAATAGCTGGGAAAAAGGCTCCCATTTTGGACCGGTAGCGAGGGTCAATAGGTTGGAGAGCAAAGTCATCCTCTGCCGGATGCTGACTATTCGGCTGTCACTAACCAGGCCAAATCAGCATGCTGCGGGCCATCTGCACAAGTGACTCCCGAGGGGCTCCCTGCCTCCATTTTCCACAGTATACTGCCGTTGCTTGGGGGGGTCATCTGCCTCATCTCCTCATCTCCATCCACCTCCTCCAGCTTCATCCTGCTCCTCCCCTCTTGTCACCTGGTAGAAAATCCACTCATTTCACCAGACAATGCTCGCTCCAATGTCCCTCCCTCCCTCCTCCATTTCAGTCCCCACCGGACTCATGTGGCCACCATATGTAAGTCGCCACGTTCCAGTCCCCCTGTCCCAGACAGATTTTTCAGCTATCTGATCCAGGACAGGAAGCAGTGGAATGACGTTATCATCCCGTAGTCCCTGGCGACTGACAAATTAACATTGCCTCCTCCTCGAATGGGCCTCAACAAACGGCAAGGTGTCACTAATGAGCTGCCACCTCCGGCAGAACATCAAAGATACACAGGGGAAGTACTTCCTGTCATGCCTGGATCATAAAAAATCGTTGATGGGCCTTTTCTCCATTTTTCATACAGTCGGTCCATAACATGTGAAGGCTGGAATTTTCACGGGATGGAAACATCGCTATCAAAGTGTGTAGGGGGAGGCCGATTTCTGCCCGCTGCAAATTTCGAGGAGGTGTTCCTGCCTTTGTTACGAATGGATAAAGTGCATGCACATTTTCCCTGGCCTATTTTCAGAATGTTCTGAAGATCGGTGGAAGACTTCAGGAACCTTTTCGCACCAGATTGAACCACGTGCGCCATGCAGGCGCATGTGAACCAACCCTCCTCGGTGCAGCGTGGACACCATGTTCCCCTCCCATTGTTCCGTCACCATGGTTCCGATTTGCAGTTGCGCGGAGAAAGCCACACATCGATTTCTTGCTGCCATGACCGCGGAGCAGTTCCTCCCCTGGTGTGACTTCCGGTTCGCCGAGGCAAGCCAGGTGTAAACTGCGGACACCGCTGTGCCCTACACATGTGGTATGAAAGGTAGCCAGTACTTGTGGGAGGCTGATATGGTGGTGGTGTGGAAGGAGGAGGAGGCGGACATTGGTGCAGGTGCAGCAGTTTGACAACGGAGGAGGATAAAGCGGCCGTCCTCCTGTCCAAGTTGATTGGGTGTGCCTGGGCTGAAGCAACATTCACCCCGTGGTCCGTAAACGACATGTAACTGCCTGTGACCATAGTTTTACACTCCAGACGTCCGCCTCTGCCCGAGCACCATGGAACAAACCGTTTATGCTCAAGGACTGACCACACCTTCTGAACTACATAATATTTATGAAGATGCAGAACTGGTCCATTTTGGAAAAGAAAATTACTGCTTGGACTCTCTCATCTCGGCTCGGCAACAGAAGCCATTAAGTTTCCTCTGAACGGTGGCAGAGTCCACCATTTGGAAAGGGAGGGACTGCAAGTACCAACAACTTGGACAGGAGCACGGTCAGCTGCTGCACCTTAGGATGGTTGGACGCATACTTTGACCTCTTTTGCAAATCGCCGCGCTGAACGACTGCTGGCGCCTATGAGTAGCGAGGAGCAGGAGCAATCTTGAACCGGGAGAGTGATGTCAAAGAGAAACAGCATCCCTTCCTGCAGAGGTGGTGGAGCCATTGGACCTTGCTGCAATGGCATGCGTGCCACTGGGCGCTGCTGCTGCTGCTGCTGTGCAGCGGCGGCAGGATGGACCACCACATCTGAGCCCCCCCCCCCCCCCCCCACGTTTCTCCCAGGCCACCGGATGGTGACACAGCAAGTGTTGACGCAGGGCCCCGTGGTGCCAAATTAGCTCCTGGCCACGCTACACTTTCCCTCTGCTTTACAGATTCCAACATAACCCATATTCATCGGCTCCTCCAGTGTCCTTAGCAAAAGAACTCCCAACCGCCGAAGTAAATCGATTTTAAACCGCCAACAACCGCTCCGCACTGAGTGACTACATGCCGCCTGTCTGCCTCGCTGAGCCCCTGTGCCGCAACTTTCTTTGGACCTGCAAGCGGTATTTTTACCCAACCGTGGCCGCTTGCCCCGACCTCACACTGGTGCTATCCTGCTGACATATCGCCACATCCGACCCACTTGCTGGCTGCCGCCGCTGCCCTGACCGCGACAAGCTGACTCCCTCTTCTCCTGACGGATGATGAAGCCCTTGCCCTCACCCGCTCCCAAGATGCGGTCGGCTACATCATCTAACTATTGTGTTTCAATCGTCACTGCTGTCCCATCACCGGTCTTGGTATCCAAGCTGACCTCTCACCACATGAACCTCCCATGCACACTCTCACACATTATACTTTTTGTGCCGCCTACTGCAAAACGCAGGGGATATTGGCCCCCATTTCTTCGCTGCCAAGTAGCTTGCTGACTTGCCCTCCTCAAATTGTTCATCCTCGCTATATAGTGGCGCTGAGCCCAGACCACCATAGTAGATCTCTGGCTGAGGGAAACCCGAATGGGACAGCAGGCGGGCTGACAGGTGAGTGCCGCTGACCCGCTCCCGGGCCATGCCAACTATTTGTTGTCTGAGGTTCCCCACCGACTCTTTTCCTGGGGTTGTCAGATGTCAACAGGTGAGGAAGAGGGATACCTAGTCCAACCAATCAAGAACCCAGGGTTGGCTGAACCTAAGACACGGCACCGCTAGATGGAACAGCGTGCAGGTTTTGTTGGCCTCACCGAGTGACCCCTGCTGCGACGTCCCCTTGCTGTGCTCAACCTGGGCCTGTTTCTCAGAATGATTGTGCCACTGCCACTCGCAGGTGCATAGCCTGCGACTTCTCTGTCTACAACTGTTTGTTCGAAAATGTACAACACTGTTTGATGATGATATCAGTATAGTTATAAAATATACATCCTGTTTTGTGACTCCAAATGAAACCCAGTAAACAAAGCTGTGGTACCCTTGGCTATAAATTGCGTTTCCACTAAATGGTACAGGAAAAAATTACTTGTATTTTGTCCTAAAAAAACACTGTGAGTATTAGACTAAATGTAAAAGCACAAACATGGCTTAATTAACCTTCTGTCATGAATTAGTCTACAGGTAAAAATTTTATATATTTTTGCGTTGAAAAAGACGGTTTATTTTGTTGTCACACACCAGCAAAACAACCTTTAATTAACCCCTGGATGTAATTTGCGCCAAAGAATTGAGCCGCACAAACTATTAGCTTTGTAAGCGTGTTACAATGCGTGTTTTTTCGCCACACAACAAGAGATTACAGTTGTAATTTAACCTTTGCTTGTGAATTATGCTACAGGAAAAATTTATATATTTTGGCATTGGAAAAAGACGGTATTATTTTTGTCAGCACACCAGCAAAACAACGCCTTAATTAACCCCTTGGATGTAAATATGCGCCAAAAGCATTGATCCGCAACAAATCAGTAGCTTTGTTTGTGTACAATTGCGTGTTTTTTCTACGCCCACACAACAAGGAGATAAGTTGTAATTAACTTTGCTTGTGAATTAGGCTAACAGGAAAAATTTATATATTTTTTTGGCGTTGAAAAAGACGTTTATTGTTTGTCATCTCACCAGCAAAACAATGCTTAATTAACCTTCAGGATGTAAATTGGCGCCAAGAATTGAGCCCACAAACTAGTATCTTTGTAGCATGTTACAATTGGCGTGTTTTCTACGCCACACAACAAGAGATACAGTTTTGTAATTAACCTTTGCTTGTGATTAGGCTACAGAAAGAAAAATTTATATATTTTTGGCGTTTGAAAAAGACCTGTTTTATTTTTTGTCAGCACACCATCAAAACAACGGCTTTAATTACCGCCTGGAAGTAAAATGCGCCAAAGAATTGATCCGCTACTAGCTAGTAGCCTTTGTAAGCTTGTTACAATTGCGTGTTTTCTACGCCCACACAACAAGAGATACAGTTTTGTAATAACCTTTGCATGTGAAATTAGGCTACTAGGAAAAAATTATATAAATATTGGCGTTGAAAAAGACGGTTTATTTTTGTCACACACCAGCGAAAACAATGCTTAATTAACCTCAGGAATAATATAAATAATAAAGAAAAGGAATGTAAAATTGCGGCCAATAATTGAGCCCCGACAAACTAGTAGCTTTTGAGCGTGTTTACAATTGCGTGGTTTTCTATGCCACAACACCAAGAGATACAGTTGTAATTAACCTTGCTTGTGAATATGCTACAGGAAAAATTTATATATTTTGGCGTTGAAAAAGACGGTTTTATTTTTGTCAGCACACCAGCAAAACAACCCTTAATTAACCCCTGGATTGTAAAATGGCGCCGAAAGAATTGAGCCCCCAAAATGGTAGCCGTTTGTAAGCGGTTACAATTGAGTGTTTTCTATGCCATACAACAAAGAGAACAGTTGTAATAACCTTTGCTTGTGAAATAGGCCTACAGGAAAAAATTTATATATTTTGGCGTTGAAAAAGGACGATTTCTTGGGTCAGCACACCAGCAAAACAACACTTAATTAACCCCTGGATGTAATTGTGCAATAGAATTGAGCAGCGCCAAAAATGAAGTGGTAAAATGTATTGTAAAAACGCTGTTTTCTAAATGAATACAACAGGACCTGGCTTAGATCCCCACTTGGATATTGAAATGTAATGCAGCTGCAGTGGACGCACACTGATTTCAGATTCCAATAGCCCCAAAAAATTAAGAAATAGAACATTAAGAGCAACAGTCTCTGAGACATTCAGTGGACAACCCACAGAAATCGCTAAGGTAAAATTCAATTCTTCAGTAAGAGCTAACAGCCGGCGGCGCACCTTCCCTGATGAGCACAGTGAGAGGTGTGTGAGCTCCCGGCGTCGTGCCCTGGACTTATATAGTGCGGTGACGTCACAGAATTCCCGCCGCTCTCGTGATTGGCTTCACCTCTGCACATGTCATGCAGGCTAGCCCTTCTTCCCTCCCAAGTGCTTTGCCCCATGTAGCGCCATGTGCTCGGCAGCCATTTTATTCAATCAAATGCACACTTCGTTTCACACCCGCAGTACCACCAAAGTTCGACTTCGTTCCGAACCGAAGTTTTCTGAAATTCTAAACAAATTCCACTTTGTTTAGAATCGATTCGGCCCATCTCTAGTAACTATGTCTGTTAAAATTTCATGAGTTTTTCCATGTTCCCTGGATTCAATTCTTTAGCTTTGGCCATTAGGTTTCATGGCAGTCCTGGTTTTCCATTTTTCTTCCAACCTGGATTCCTGGCAGCTAAACTATGCCTTGCTACAAAGGTAAGAGGAAATAACGAGTGCCTATAATGGTTTTGGAAGAGAATAACATGCTGTTTAATGACAGTGGTGAATGGCACAAATATGTTACATTTCACTTTAGTAGTTTCATTTAACATGATCTTTGATTGTGCTTTTGATGTTTCCTAGCTATTTCTGCATAGTAATTTCTGGCAACAGCTTCCATTTGTCCTTTGACCTCATTATTGTCCATGCCTAGTCTAACCTTTTGCTTGGTCTCTGACCTCACAAGTATTCTTCCTCTCTTGACCTAGTGCCTACAAAACTATGCCCTTTATCTGTTCTCTTGGAATTACATTGAATGTTAGCTGTTGTGATAACCATTCAGCAAAGACAAATTCCTCTCTTCTCTTTTTCTACAATAAAACTCTTGTGCAACCTAGAGGATCCAGTGTCTGTCACAGGTGAATCATGGCAAAGAAGCTGCAAAATGGAAGTTAGGACTAGAATAAATATTCTGCTACAATGTTAATCTTTTACATCTTGATATTTCCACCAGGAAAATGGCTTGACAACTGACTGCTTCCACGCGCAGTCACTAAATCTATCCAGAAAAAGCCAGAGATCAGAAGGACCACTACACCAGGGCTAGACCAGCAAGCAGCCAATTGCTTGCTCCTACAAGAAGCGTTGGGACACAGGTTCTGAGCAGATTAGTATTCAGTTAGATGACTCTAAAGCTATGTTTTCACAACGAGCTTATTTCGGGGCGTCTTTTTTACGGCTTAATTTGGTTTCAAATACGTGTCACAAAGTGTGGCGCGTAATTCGCGTCATAAATACAATATCCCCATTCTTTACTATGGGGATTTATGGTTGCAAAATAATACGCCCTCAATAAGTGACAGGGGACTTTATTTTACGATCGTATTTTTGGACGGATTTATTACGCCCCGGCAAATACCGTCGCGAAAAATACGCCTCGTAGTGAATCGACGAGGCGTATTTTTACATTGGAATCAATGCTAATACTAATTTGTTAGTTATTTGAAACGTATTTCGGGACGTATTTGCGGACATAATTACGTCCGTAAATACGCCCCGAAATAAGCCGTGTGAACATAGCCTAAATCAGACCTGGGAATTCAGGCAAGCTTCAGAAGCTGTGGGAAATCAGAGGTCATGTTCTTTATGTATTTATTCTAACTCTCTCTTAACCTTCTCTATCCTGGCAGTGCCCATTTATGTTAGGTCTTGTTGGACACCCACACTGGAAAATGAAACCCAGAATGAATATTATGGGGCCCTTGGCTCAGTCTATTTTTCTATTCTGTGCTTTATGGACTATTTCCTTGGGATCTTACCGTAGAGGCTGACATAGAGGCTAAAAAGGCTGACAACCATATAAATGGTGTTAATGGCACTTTGTGGCTTGCATTGTTGAGAAATGGAAAAAGATGTTTGTCCAGGATTAAAGCAAGCTGGTTTGCAATTTTCTCACAGATTATTCTGTCATGTGCAGTCTGGACATTAAATAAGCTGATTTATATTGTCTCCCCACTATCCTCTTGGTGTGTTTTTCAATAAAGTTTTATGCCAGTGATGTTTTTCCCTCTTTCCTACTCCCGGCATCCCTTATTACTTGACCCTTTCACAATGATTAACATGTAGCTAGCTCCAATATTTGGTGCTATAAAGATAGCTTTCGTCCTTCTGGAGGAGAGCTAATTTACAAACCCAAGGAAGCATTGCCTGGCCTATGAAACTCTATATGACAGTTTGTACCCTGTGCAGTTCAGATCAGTAGCAAGAACACTGAAAGATCTGAGAGAGAGTGGCTAAAAGTACTAGTCATATTTCAAGGCTTTTTAATGGGACATGACTTAAATTTTAGGGAAACTGTCTACAATAGGAGGTGCTGGAAAGTCAACTTTCTTCTGGAGGAGGTCTAATTTACATATATTATACATAATTAGTGGTGCTAAATAGTATATGCATGGATGATCCCGTGTTCATTATTAGTGTATAAGCTCCTGATTAAGTTGAAAAAGTTCAGTAAAACTGCAAAAAAAGTGAACCAAAATGACAAAAATGAAAGATGTCCCCTTCTAGCCTCTTCATATTGGTAGGTCCTATGTCTATAGCAGTCTTTGAGATTTCCAAGTCACTACCTTCTATGGAAATGCTCCCAAAAAACCTTTGGCAGCTCATTTTAACTTGTAGTAACAACAGAATGACTTGAAATCCTTTCAGGTCAGTATCACCAGAACCCTGCAAATACACACAAAAACACAGAAGAGTTGTGTAAATAATAATTTATTGACAAAGATTGAATGTCCTATTTTAAAACACAGTACTGCTATAATTCAGATTTTGAAAAATCTAAACACATTTCAATAAAATTCTGAGATCCTACCAACCTATGCTGTACAAATTCGTGCCTAAACCAGACCTCCACACTTTACAGAAAAAAATAGTTCCAGACTCTATTCTGATAAAAACTGGTTTATCATGCAAGGTGGTAGCCATGTAAGCTACAATACCTGCTGCCCATTGACTCTGCTAGAGCATGCTGGTGTCACAGGGTATCACAGATCTCTATCCCACACTTTGTACTCAAGGTGCACACTAAAATCACAGTTATAACACCACATTACAACATGTACACATTTACATAACATATTTACAGTAAAATGTTCTTAAAGAGGTTGCCTCAATGCAAAGATTAACACGTAGGGAACAGTAAATGATGACGTTTTCCAAATAGATTACTTTGTTTATTTTTCTTTGTTAGTGCACTAAGGTTTCTCTAGAAGACCTTTGAATATGGAGATAATATGCTAAACAATACCATAAAACCATGTACAGCCTGACCAGGGATAGACAGGATGCATGAATGAAAGATGTTTTTGGCTCTGTGAAACAGCGTGGTGAGAAAATCCCTTTAAAGAAGTTTTGCCATGAAGCAAAATCACCTGTGAAGACCAACTTGTATCTCGCTATGAGCTGGCTTCATAGAAAAGGGAGAGGGTCACGCTCTCCCTGTTTTTTTCTACGGCAGTTCTGAACATAACAGAATGAGTATGCTTGCCTATATTCCGAACTCTTATAGATATGAATGTGGGAGAACCCTTTCTCCTTACCTTGCAGCTGACTTCTAGCGAGCTATGAGTCAGCCTCCACATGGGATTTTGCTTCATGGCAAAACCTCTTTAAATAGTTCTCTTAATGAGCAACACAACAATCCAATTTTATGTAATAGGAAATATAACTTGCTACTTGGCTACTCAACAGCCATAACCATAGCTATACATAAACAAAAGAGCCATGGCTATACATAATCAATGTAAGAAGTATCAAAATAAACATTATAAACCGACATGCTAATGCTATGAAGAAACATGTATGTAGAGCAGAGTTTGAAGGTGCAGGTAAAAAAAAACCTAACTATTGATTTAAAAACTAATGGCCACATGTATGAAAACGGTCGAGGTCTAAAACTCACTTTGTTTGCCATACCAACCAATCAGAGCTCTCCTCTTGCTTTTCCAGAGCACTACATGAAATGAGAGAAGCGCTCTGATTGGTTGCTACGGGAAACAAAGTGAATTTTAGACTTAGACAGTTTTTCAGACAATTGGGCCCTAAAAGGCGA
>JAODAL010018223.1:0-75342 GCA_025379985.1 Phyllomedusa bahiana
AGGGGGTTCAGGCAGCAGCTCCAAGGCATTAGGATCAGGGGGGGGTTTAAAAGGGGCCAGAGGCACATATGAGAACATTTTCTCCCATTAAACAATCACTGGTTAGACCACCCCCAGGAAAATTTTGTGTACATTTTTGGGCCCATGCACAGAAAGACATTTTTGGGAGCTTAACAGGTACAAAGGCGGGCAACAAAAATAATAAAAGGACTGGAGGGACTAAAATACCCAGAAATTTTAGAAAGATAGGGTTTTTTTCGTTTAGAGAAAAAGAGCTTCGGAGGGGAGGGGGGGGGCATAATAAATATTTTAAATACATCAAAGGTCAATACAAGATCCCCCCAAAGATTTTTTTTATACCCAGGCGTACAGAAAAAGGGGTATCCTCTTTTCTTGAGGAACGAAATTTTCTACATAAACTAGAAAGGATTCTTTACTGTTAAGGGGTGAGACGGGGAACTCTCTGCCAGGGGAACTTTTTAGGTGAATTTAAAAACAGTTTTCAAAAAGGGTTTGGATGCTTTTCTGGAGCAAATAATAAAAACAAGAAATTGACTGGGATTCGGGGAAGGGGTCTTTGATCCAAGGATTTTTCCGATTGCCAGATTGAGTCGGGAAGGAATTTTCCCTATAATACGACAATTGGCTCTACCCTTTGGGGGTTTTTGCCTTCCTCTGGATCAACACCTTAGAAAAACAGCTGAACTGGATGGACCTCGTCTTTCTTGGGCCTTACAAACTATAAATACAAAAAAAAGACACAAAATTTTTTTTCACATCTACATAAATAAAATCCCCCTTAGGGGCACCCCCCACAGAGTTTTTTTTTTCAGCCTTTTTCCCGGTTTTTGAAAGCAGTCGAAAACCCGGCTGTCAAAAACCTACGTCCCCACGAAACATTTTCCGCGGACTTTTTTTTAGATCACCGGGCGGTCCGAAAAAACATTAACATATTAATTCTTACGCTCGTTTTCAGGGGGGAATATAACATGTTAAATCACAGAGGGATTCCCTCGGATTTGCCCTGACCGAGGGGATGCCCTACCTTTTTTGGTCAATTGGGAACTAAAATTATTTAATTTGCAAATCCAGAATAAGAGAATTATTTTTCAGGCATTTTAAAATTTCTTTCTGCAAATCAAACGTTTACTACACTGGGTTTTGCTATGTTTTTAAAAAATTTTTGGGACACCCCATTTTGATTAGTCATCTTTTTGGGAAGCTTCTGATATTTTATGACAACATCTGATTTTAATTAGAAACACACCTTGATTATTTTATTGCACACCAAAAACACACTGCTACGGTTAACCTGGGGAAAATCTAAAGAAATCAAAAAATCCCAAACAAAATGTGGAGTCAGAACATCCTTGGGGGCAGTTTTTCAGATACCCAAGTGCCCGTTTTTATCTGTACAAAAAATTATATGCAAGACAAACAAGATGGAATGTGCGCATCAACCGCTCAGGAAGGGAAGGGTTTTTTGTGGGCCAGAGATAACGCTTTGGTCTGACAGTCAATCAACCCAAAAAACAAAAACAAAAAAACCTTGTGAAATCTGGTGGAAAACGAAAATGTGTCATTATCCACAGTGAAACAAGTACTGTATCAACATGGGGGCTACAGTTTAAAAACAATGCTACCAAACACTAATAAAAGGGATGTAAACTTTTGACTTTGCAGAAAGTAATAAAAAAGCTAAAAAATTCTCTCATTATTTAAGGCTTTATAAATATAAATAATGTGGTAATCCTAGTTGACCTAAAACGGGTAAGGTTTATTCTAATTTCATGTCAGATAGTAAGAAAAACATGCATATGTGTCTTTTTACAGTGCTTTGCTTAAGTATTCGGCCCCCTTGAACTTTTCAACCTATTGCCACATTTTAGGCTTGAAACATAAAGATATAAAATAAAATAAAAAAAGATATAAAACGTTGAGGTTTTTTTTTTTCATGTATTGTAGATCGCATAAATGCTTTTTTAGAGGTTTCCACGTCTTGAATTAACAAGTGGGACACAATTGTGAAGCAGAACGAAATTTATTGGATATATTAAACTTTTGTAAAAAAAACAAACAGAAAAGTGGGACGTGCAAAATTATTCGGCCCCTTTGCTTTCAGTGCAGCAAACTCACTCCAGAAGTTCAGTGAGGATCTCTGAATGATCCAATGTTGTCCTAAATGACTGAAGATGATAAATATAATCCACCTGTGTGTAATCAAGTCTCCGTATAAATGCACCTGCTCTGTGATAGTCTAAGGCCGTGTTCACACGGCTTATTCCCGACGGATTTGTGCGCCGTATTGAGCGCACAAATCCGCCGTGAATTACGGGGCGGTGGCGGGCCGGAGCGCGGCTGGGGGCGCCCGCTCCCGGCCCCATAGACAATGCATTGTTTACGGCGCGTCCGCGCCGTAAATAATGTGCATGTCACTTTCTCCCCCGCGGCGGATTTGCCGAGCGGGGAGGAGCGACGGATTCCACTGTTCTCAATGAGAGCAGTGGATTACCGTAATGACTCCGACGGATTGGCGCCGTATTGAAGCGCAAATCCGGCGCGGAATACGGCGCCAATCCGTCGGCAAATAAGCCATGTGAACGGGGCCTAAGGGTTCTGTTTAAAGCACAGAGAGCATCATGAAGAGCAAGGAACACACCAGGCAGGTCCGTGATACTGTTGTGGAGAAGTTTAAAGCCGGATTTGGATACAAAAAGATTTCCCAAACTTTACACATCCCAAGGAGCACTGTGCAAGCGATCATATTGAAATGGAAGGAGTATCAGATCACTGCAAATCTACCAAGACCCGGCCGTCCCTCTAAACTTTCATCTCAAACAAGGAGAAGACTGATCAGAGATGCAGCCAAGAGGCCCATGATCACTCTGGATGAACTGCAGAGATCTACAGCTGAGGTGGGGAGAGTCTGTCCATAGGACAACAATCAGTCGTACACTGCACAAATCTGACCTTTATGGAAGAGGCAAGAAGAAGCAATTTCTCAAAGATATCCATAAAAAGTCTCGTTTAACAACTTAAGCCGAACGCCTGAAAAGTAGTTAATGACCAGAAATTTTTTTTTGTTTTTGCCTCCTTGCGTTTCAACAGTTGTAACATTTTTATTTTTTCAGTGACGCAGTTGTATGAGGCCTCGTTTTATTCGAGACAAGTTGTACTTTATGGGGGAATAGTTTAAGTACACTTATAAATAATTGCAGTATTTTTTTAAGTTTTGTTTTTTTAATTTTTTTTTATACCATTCACATTTCACACTTAATAACTTGTTAGATTAATTATACAGGTTATTACGGTCGTGTGGATACCAAATATGTGTAGGTTTTTTGTGTGCGTGTAATTTATGTATAATTATGTTTTATTACATATTTATTTTTATTTTATTATTTCTTTTTTATTCTTTTTTTTTACACTTTTTATGGTTTTTTTTGTACTTTTTTTTTTACTCCCATGAAGGGAGAACTGTTTAACATTTTTTAAAAATTTTTTTTACACTTAGTAATGCATTAGCATATTCATATATGCTAATACATTCTAATCTGTGTCAGTTTGACACAGGCAGTGATCTGGACAGCACACAGTGTGTCCTGGTCACTGGCTTCTTACACAGACCGCTCTGGGGCTACGCTAGGTCCCCAGGGCTGACTGTGCAGCCGGTCCCCGGGCTCTGTCGGGTCACCGGGTGTTCTGATCACCCGACAGAGCAGGGGATCCCTTTGATTGCGCTGCGGTAACGCACCTCCGCAATCAAAGGGTTAAAGCATCGGAATGCGGAGGTTTCCGCCGCTCCCCGATGCCTGCAGGACATGCTCTGGGATCGAGGCTGTGTAGTACAGCCCCAATCCCAGCGCAATTGCGGCGCCGGGCGCCGCAAACTCCGATGTCTGCAGCGACGCAGACGATCGACCTGAAATGCCCGCCGTCAAAAGACGGTGGGCCGTCGTTAAGGAGTTAAAGTTTGCCACAAGCCACCTGAGAGATACCAAACGTGTGGAAGAAAGGGCTCTGCTCAGATGAAACCAAAATCCAACTTTTTGGCCACAATGCAAAGCAATATGTTTGGTGTAAAAGCAACACAGCTCATCCCCTTGAACACACTATCCCCACTGTCACACATGGTGGGAGCAGCATCATGGTTTGGGCTATTCTTCAGCAGGGACAGGGAAGATGGTTAAAATTGATGGGAAGATGGATGGAGCCAAATACGGACCCATTCTGGAAAAAAACCTGTTGGAGTCTGCAAAAGACCTGAGACTGGGACGGAGATTTATCTTACAACAAGACAATGATCCCAAACAAAGCAAAATCTACAATGGAAGGTTCCCAAATAAGATCCAGGTGTTAGAATGGCCAAGTCACAGACCAGACCTGAATCCAATGGAGAATCTGTGGAAAGAGATGAAAACTGCTGTTTACAAACGCTCTCCATCCAACCTCACTGAGCTCCAGCTGTTCACAAACGCTCTCCATCCAACCTCACTGAGCTCCAGCTGCTCACAAACGCTCTCCATCCAACCTCACTGAGCTCCAGCTGCTCACAAACGCTCTCCATCCAACCTCACTGAGCTCCAGCTGTGCGCCAAGGAAGAATGGGCAAGAATTTCAGTCTCTCGATGTGCAAAACTGATAGAGACAAAACCCAAGTGACTTGCAGCGGTAGTCTCAGCAAAAGGTGGCGCTACAAAAGTATTAATTTAAGGGGGACGAATAATTTTGCATGCCCCACTTTTCAGTTTTTTATTTTTTACAAAAGTTTAAAAATATCCAATAAATTTAGTTCCACTTCACAATTGAGTCCCACTTGTTGATTCTTCAAAAAAAAATTACAAATTTTATATCTTTATGTTTGAAGCCTGAAATGTGGCAAAAGGTTGAAAAGTTCAAGGGGGGCGAATACTTTCTCAAGGCACTGTATATAGTGTATGTAAACTTCTAGTTTCAACTGTAGGTAGAACATACACTGATAAGCAAAACGGTAACACTGTTCAGAACTTCGGACTCTCAGGCTCCATATCTCACCATTCACTACAGATTTGTACATGAGACTCCCATCATTTTATAGACAATCATCTTACCTGTCTTATACATAAATTTGACTTCAAGTGTTTGGTATCTGCTTAGTTCTGCAGATTCTTGTCATGTAACTGCATTGTTACGGTTTTTCTCCTAAAAATCTCAATTATTTTGTTAGTATTTGGTAAATCCACCTTTTGGCTTTCAGCTCTGCCTGAATCCTTCTGAGCTCTGAGTCAGATTCAAGCAGATCTTGACCAAAATCTGATCCCAGGTCTCTTCTACACGTTCCTAATGTTGGTGCGTACTGGACTTGGGTACGAATACAGCCTTTTCTTCATCTTTACCCACAAGTGTTGGATTGGGTTGAGGTCTGGGGACTGTGGAGGCCAATCCAGCAACTCTACCTCATTGTCATTGAACCATTCCTTCTCCAACCTAGACGTCTGCTTCAGGTCGTTGTCCTGCTGGAACACTATGGGCCACATGTATGAAAACTGTCTAGGTCTAAAACTCACTTTGTTGCCCATAGCAACCAATCAGAGCTCATAGAAACCAATCAGAGCATCCCTTTCATTTTTCCAGAGCACTGTATGAAATGAAAGGGGCGCTGTGATTGGTTGCTATGGGCAACAAAGTGAGTTTTAGACCTAGACCGTTTTCATACATGTGGCCCTATAGGTCTTCCTTTTCATACCCATAGTACTCAAGTATATGAAGTTACTCATCTTGTAGGATACTCGCATAGAGCTCAGCATTGATCCTTGCCAAGTATCCAACATCTTTGGCTGTGAAACAACACCATATCCTCAGGCTTTCTCCACTGAACTTGACAGTTTCTTCAATGTCTCGATCCGTTATCCCCATTCTTCCAAACCCGTTTGCCCCCATCAGAGCCCGGCCTATTGACTTTCATCTCATCGCTCCACATCACCCGTTTCCAATCTTCCATTTTTTGTACTTTTTTGCAACGTCGATCCAACACTTCTTATGACGAGATTGAAGTCGAGGCTTCTTCACCTTTTTTCGGGCCATCATTGCAGACCTGTGTAATGCGTGTTGCACGGTGCTTGCATGGACGTCTGTGATCTCACTCTTAGGCCGTGTTCACACGGCTTATTCCCGACGGATTTGTGAGCCGTATTGAGCTCACAAATCCGCCGTGAATAAGGGGCGGGCGGGACGGACGGGGCCGGAGCGCGGCGGGGGCGCCGCTCCCGGCCCCATAGACAATGCATTATCTACGGCACGTACGCGCCGTAAACAATGTGCATGTCAGTTTCTCCCCGCCCGGCGGATTCGCCGAGCGGGGAGGAGCGACGGAATCCACTGTTCTCTCTGAGAGCAGTGGATTACCGTAATGACAGGGACGGATTGGCGCCGTACTGAAGCGCACATCCGGCGCGGAGTACGGCGCCAATCCGTGCCCAAATAAGCCGTGTGAACGAGGCCTTACCAAGTATCCGAGCCGCCTCCACTGCTGTGGCTGTTGCGTTAGAACTAATAGCCCTTGTGATGAGCGACTTGTTGACTGATATTTTGCCTCGACGTCACCTCTTGGCTTTTGAATGGATGGATGGATGGACTTCATTTCATATCCTTCCAGCTGTTATGGCCTCATATGATGCAGTTTGGCAATTTTCTTGGCCGAGAGACGCTATCGATGAGCTGGATGCTGCTGCTTCTCTTTTTTTGGGAAATCATCTTCATGCCTGCTCCTCGATTTGAACCAGAGACCTTTCACTTGGGAATCAACCTAATAACACACTGAGCTATTAGGGAATGTGAGAACAGGTTTGTAATTTGTAGTAAAAAGAAAAAGATTGTCCCACCATCAGAAGCAAAACAGTAACAATGTAGTAACATCACAAGAATCTGCAGAACTAAGCAAATGCTAAATAGGTCCAGGTCAAAGTTATGTATAAGATAGGTAAGATAATTGTCTATAAAATGATGGTAGCCTCATGTTCAAAGCTGTTGTGGATGGTGAAATACGGAGCATCAAAGTCACAAGTTCAAAACACTGTTACCCTTTTGCTTGTCAGCGTAAATATCTATTTATTGAATACGACTTTAGAACACAAAAAACTATAAATATGCAAAACACTGCCGTAAATGAGAAAAACAGTTTTCAACAAGAATGTCCTGAATAACATTTTTGTCTATGAATTTGTTCTGAGAAATAGTATCGCCTCCATCAGATCCTGCATACATGACCTCACATCGGAGCTCATTATTTCCAGGCTAGAGAACGGCCTCTCTACACTAACTTGGGTTGGGGGCAAAGCGGTGACCACAGAGGCAACATCTCTAAATCTCAGGGTATAAAGGAATTGCTTCAGACACAATCAGTTCTGATGAACAGTTGAACTCTTCTACATCTTTGAAAGCAAGAGAAAAATTTTGCTGAAATATAATCAGTTTGCTATGGGAGCGGAATCTTTTCCTCTGCTCCATGTCATCCAAATACTTTTCAAAATGAAACTCCTCATCTGATGAGGCCGAAGATATGGGAGCAGTAGTACTGGCAAGACCCAATTTTGGCACTGCATTGACCTAACTGGACCAACTAATTACATATTTTGCGAGTCGGATTTGGTCCATTTTATAACAACTTCACAGCCCTGGTGAAATTTTACACAAGCTGCAGTGAACACATTTTGCAACTCCTATCTATATAGTTGGCCCTTTACCAACATAACCACTTTGAGTGGTCCTAAGAAAATAAATCCTCCAAAATCTGCAACAACTGGGTTCCAGTATTCCTGCTATTTATCTATAAAAAGGATATCAATCAATTTACAAGTAACTCTATAATACTGAGCTACATCTCACAGAAACGCTTTTGATATTCTGATGCGTCTTGTGTGTGCTGTAATTGTTACTTGTATACTAGCTGATCAGCTTACAAGGTAACACGATAAGCGCGCAATCACTCATAGTGAGCGACTACCCAGCATTCACACATCCAGCTAAAAAAAAGTATGTTTAAGAGACTGTCAGCTCTGCCGTCTTCTCTACTTTAGTAAACACCACATAACCTAGGCCAGTGTTCCCCAACTCCAGTTCTCAGTACCCACCAACAGGTCATGTTTTCAGGATCTCACACAGAATGCACTGACAAAAATGATATCACCTGTACATAATGCACCGAAAATAATGCAATCACCAGTGCAATGATAAGGAAAGCCAGAAAACATGACCTGTTGGTGGGCCTTGAGGACTAGGGTTGGGAACCTCTGATCTAGGCAATAGTAATTCTGAATCCGTGCTGACCATGTTAGGCTGGATCCACACAGCATTGGACAAAAACTGTCTGATGCACGACTGCGGTTTGTGTCATATTTTGCGCAAAAACCGTGGTCGGCTTTAGCTTTTTCTCCGCCGGCCACACACTTGAATGTACGGGAAAATGATGGAAAGACGCCCGGCGCCACCGGTTTTCACAACATGTTCCTAAAATCGCCGGCGCCAGAAAACGATCGGGAAAAAAAAAACTACCTTTGCAGACTACAGGTCGTTTTTTCTCCTATAGGCTATGGGCTGTAGATTTTGTTAAAAATAGTGAAGTCTGACGTTTTAAAAATAAAACCGTCTGCGCTATGGTTTACATTTACTTTTGTGGATGGACGGATCGCACCAACATTGTCTGCGGCTTCCATTTCATGACTTGATGTCTGTCTTTTTTTTTGGACAGATGGAAGACGCAGGGTACTGTGTTTTCTGTACACAATCGTGTACTTTACAATATGTTTTTTTTTTTTTAAGTGTATGCCAATGGAAAATGTGTACTAGCGCAATTGCCCACCTTTGTAAACCTGTACGTTTGTATCCGTCATAAAAATAAACCTACCCAATCAAATTACAGGGAAAAAGGGGACAATAGAGAAGCCGATTTAAAAAAAACAAAAAAACAAAAACGGATGTCAGAGGTATTCTCAAAGCAGTATACATGTTATAACATACACCAGGGGGCACAACATGCGGCCCTAGACAGACACAAACATGCTCTGGATCTGTCCTTATACTAGAGAAAGGAATAATCATCTTTTGACAGCACTGATATGGCTGGCACTGATAGGGTAGGGTCACACAGTGTAGCGGCACTATATGCAGCTGTGCGAAGTACGTGCTGGACACTTCTTTGTAGAGGGCACACAGTACGCGCCAGAGAACGAGTGCTATGAATATACTGTATTTGCAGGGCGTACTTCAGGTGCACTGCTGGACAATTACACCCCACAAACACAATGTGTGAACACCCACTTATGGTGGGCATTGTAAGCCTGGCACTGCTATACTGGGCACTATTATGGTGGTCTATAAGGCTGTATCTGCCATTTTAAGCAACCTAACTGAGCAATCCTGTAAAAATGGTTTGTGTATTATTTCTGGATTTCTTCCTTAAAGGGGTTGTATTAAATGGTCTTCAGAATAAGGGGACAGTGAAAACGAGCAGCTTTGCAATTGGAGGTCATTAGCAATCAGTGGTAGTTGCGACGTATGCGTGCGGGGTTTGCGCTGTTCGCTGACAGCGATCAGAGGTCCTGCAGCAGGGAGAGAGATCTTGTGCAATCCAATGTGAACACAAACAGATAAAGCGTACAGTTTTGTTCTGCAGATCTGTAGAGGTCAGAGGTTTAATAATCTGCAGGATATATCAAGGTGTGTGAGAAAGAGAGAGAAGGAAAAAAAAAAAAAATCACCCATCTTTTTCCAAGTCCTGAAGTCAAATGCCCTTCTAATTACCAAGTAGTAAAAAGCGAAATGAGATAACACTGGATTTTCCCAGGGCTGTGATCGAGTCCGGGGAGGGGTCCCTTTTTTTTGCGGAGTCGAGTTGACGTCATAAAATGGACCACTCCACCCCAAAATATTAATTAGTTTGGTCCATTTATTCGATGCAAAGAGAAGAGGGAATTTGGGTCCCCATGCTACGCTCCCAATCTTCGCCTCATCACATGAGGATGTAATTGATACATGGGGCAGGTAAAGCCTGCCCCAGGGAAAAAATTTTTCCCCATGGCAAACAGTTTCAGCAAAATTTTTCATCGCTTTTAAAGAAGTAGAAATCAACCAGTCATCAGAACCCGACCCGTGGCTCAGGCCCAAATTTTTTTATACCCCCGACATTGTTTTGAGATGTTTTTCCCCTTTTTTTCACCGCTTTTTTCCCCCAAACCCCAATTTTGTAAAGAAGGACGTTCTCTACCGGAAATAATGAGATTTAGATGTGAGGTCCCGTATGCAGGATCCGGTGTAGGCAATAATAAATTTTTCAAAACAAATTTAAGAAATCCAAAAGTTCCTGCAGTGTTTCCCGCATTTTAAAAATTTGTTTTGTGTTAAAATCATATCCAATTTAAAAAATTTTTTTACACGACAAGCCCAAAAAAATAACAATTTGGGATGAACTTGTGGGCTTTCAGGCTCCATATCTCACCCCAATACAGCTTTGTAAAATGAGGCTACTGTAATTTTTTATACATTCCCTCTTCCCCTCCCTTTAACATAAATTTGACTTGAAAAATTAAATTTTGCACTTCCCTTTGTTTCTGGGCCCATTCTTTCCTTTAAAACCTTTTACCCCGTTTTGCTCCTAAAAAACAAAATGTTAATTTTAAATTAAATTTTTTTTTTAATTTTTTAAATCCCCCCTTTTGGTTTTCAATACCCCCTGGGCCTTTTGGGGTCTTGGGCCGATTAAACCCTGTCTTTTATCAAAATTGATCCCCGGACCTTCTACACTTCCCCCAAATTTTGGGAGCGGAATGGAAATTTTATACAAATAAAAGCTTTTTTTTTTAACTCTAAAAAAAACCCCAAGGGGCCAAAAGATCAAAACAATTTTTTACCCTTTTGCCTTCTCAGGTGTCTGTTTTTAAACCCTTTAAAAGGGTTGAATTTTTTTATCATAAGGTGGATAAACAGGCGATGTTAAAACTTTACTACAGTAAAATTTATCAAATTAAACATGCCCCGGGGTATGAGGGATCAAAGGGGTCGGGGCTTCGGCTTGCCGGGCTTTTCCCCAGCCCCGGTTTCACCTTTACCTTTTTTACTTCCCAAAGATTCCTTTAGTTCCGACAAACCTTTGAATCTCTCCCTTTCCCCAGCCCAACAGAAAGAAAATTTTCCCCGTGCAGACTTTGGGGGGGTTTTCTGCAGAGAGAAGATACGCCCTGCTGGGAGGGGAAACACTTTTCCCCCATTCATAAGCCTCCTTTTGCAACCATTTTTAAACTGCTGCCCCAAAAATAAAACAATTTAAAAACCCCTTTTAAAGGGGTTTAAAGGTCCCCAGCCGCGGCCGCTTTCAGTGAGCCGATTGTTCATTTGAATGAGGAAAGGGGGGCAAATTTTGGGGCCCTCCTCTCCATTTTAAAAATTCTATGGAAAGACCAAAAAACAGCCCAAATTCGTGTGCTCGACTATGTTTAAAAAGCTCCTCCCAAAAAATGAATGGAGAGGACGGCAGTGAGCGCCGCCCTCCTCATTCACTGTGAGCAGCCAGCGCTGGGGATTTTATTAAAAAATGGTAAAAAACCCCTTTTAAAAATTTTTTGTGACCAAGATCAACCAAAAAATGTTTAACCCACAAAAAGGGGTAAAAAAGCGTAACTTTCCCCAGAGGAGGAGGGGGAGACTCCACAGAGGAGAGCGGAGACCTCCACAAGGGGGAGGGGGCCCCGGGGGGGAAATCCACAAGGGGGAGAGCCCGGGGGGGACCCACAAAAGGGAGGACGGAGACCCAAAAGAGGAGGAGCTAAAACTCCACAGAGCAGGAGCGGAGACTCCACAGGCAAGGGCCCAAAGGAAGGCGGAGACTCCACAGAAACAGGGAGCCCGGGAAAAACTCCACAGAGCAGGGCTCCAAAAGAGCAGACTTTCCCCATAGCAGAACTCCCAACGAAAAACAGACCCACAGGAGGCCATATCTATGTTTTTCAAACTGGGAAATGAGCAGGACCCCCCCCCCCCCCCCATTCTGATCTCTGGCAGCACCTAAAGTAGAGCCCCAAAACCTCTCGGCCCCTTTTTGGGGGATTTAGAATTGAAGTGTCCCAAAGGGGCTCAAACAGGGAAAACCCTCTAAGATTTTTTCTGCGGCCCTGGGGGAAATATGGGAAAAGTGGCCCTTTTAAACCCGAAAATCTTGTTGCAGCTCAAAAGCACCCTCGGGCAGTTTTGGGGCCAACATGGGCTTGAAATAAAAAAAGATTTTTAAACAAAAAGGGGGTCAGGTCCCCACAGGGATGAGCCGATGGGAAAGCCAAGGCGGCAACTAAATTTTCAGAAAAAGGGTACAGGAGAGGGGGTGCCCTTTGCACGTTTCCCTCTCCAAACAGGATTACGAAATGGGAGTCTGAAGAAGATACAGCAAGGGCTTTTGGGGGGCAACAAAACTTTATTTCAAAACGCCCCTACACAAGGGGATTCAATTTAAAATCAAAAGAAGCTAATCCCCCTCTTCCCGCGGCCCTCAGGTCACAGCCTGCGGGGAAACTCTCTGACTGCTGGTCCTTTGTTATAACAAGGGCCCCCACCCCCGGACTTTTCCCACAGCAACCCCGTGTGAATTTAGACCCCAAAATGGCGGGTCACCTGCAACACCATTTAGTGCACTACAGGGGGTCTAGGTACATCAGTGCGCTATCTGATGTCAGCCAAGGGTAACAAGGGTATGGCCATTCCCAGAAAAAAGCGCCACTCCTGCCACAAACTGGCACTGGGAGGCTATCCTCATGAACATGGGACCCGGGGCCCCCACTTTCCGTCCAATCTGGCACTGCAAGGCTATCCCAATTTACCTGGCGCAAACGCCAACTCCTGTCCACCTTTTTGGGACTGCAGGCAAAACCCCCCAAAGACCCCTGCCCGCAAAGGCCCCTCCTGTCCACCATCCTTTGGGACTGAAAGGGTATCCCCCGAACCCATCCCCCGGGGAACACTCCTCCATCCTTTTCCACATCCCGGCACTGGCCGGGTAACCTCAAAACATGGCAGCACGCACCCTGCCACACAGGCACGCAGGCTTAAACCTAGAAAATGGCACCCCCCCCCCTGGTCCACATCTTTCCTAGAAGGCTATCCCCATGACCGGGGAAACCCCTCCCCACCCTTTTCCACAATTCTGCACTTTCAGGCTTTCCCACAAGGGCCTTTGGGACCTTCCCCACTCCTGTCCACATCTGGCACTGCAGGCTATCCTCAGACATGGCAGCAGCGCCACTCCTGTCCACATCTAGCACTGCAGGCTATCCTCATAGACATGGCACCAGCCCCCACTCCTGTCCACATCTGGCACTGCAGGCTATCCTCATAGACATGGCACCAGCCCCCACTCCTGTCCACATCTGGCACTGCAGGCTATCCTCAATGACCTGGCAGCAGCCCCCACTCCTGTCCACATCTGGCACTGCAGGCTATCCTCAGACATGGCAGCAGCGCCACTCCTGTCCACATCTGGCACTGCAGGCTATCCTCATAGACATGGCAGCAGCGCCACTCCTGTCCACATCTGGCACTGCAGGCTATCCTCAGACATGGCAGCAGTGACACTCCTGTCCACATCTGGCACTGCAGGCTATCCTCATAGACATTGCACCAGCCCCCACTCCTGTCCACATCTTGCACTGCAGGCTATCCTCTTAGACATTGCACCTTCCCACACTACTGTCCACATCTGGCAAGGCTGGATTTCATATCTGACATGGGAGCAGCGCCACTCCTGTCCACATCTGGCACTGCAGGCTATCCTCATAGACATGGCACCAGCCCCCACTCCTGTCCAGATCTGCACTGCAGGCTATCCTCAGACATGGCCCCAGCCCCCACTCCTGTCCACATCTGGCACTGCAGGCTATCCTCAGAGACATGGCACCATCCCCCACTCCTGACCACATCTGGCACTGCAGGCTATCCTCAGTGACCTGGCACCATCCCCCACTCCTGTCCAAATCTGGCACTGCAGGCTATCCTCATAGACATGGCACCAGCCCCCACTCCTATCCACATCTGGCACTGCAGGCTATCCTCATAGACATGGCACCAGCCCCCACTCCTATCCACATCTGGCACTGCAGGCTATCCACACTGACCTGGCAGCAGCCCCCACTCCTGTCCACATCTGGCACTGCAGGCTATCCTCAAAGACCTGGCAGTAGCGCCACTCCTGTCCACATCTGGCACTGCAGGCGATCCTCATAGACATGGCAGCAGCGACACTCCTGTCGACATCTGGCACTGCAGGCTATCCTCATAGACATGGCACCAGCCCCCACTACTGTCCACATCTGGCACTGCAGGCTATCCTCACTGACCTGCCAGCAGCACCACTCCTGTCCACATCTGGCACTGCAGGCTATCCTCACTGACCTGGCATCAGCCCCACTCCTGTCCACATCTGGCACTGAAGGCTATCCTCACTGACCTGCCAGCAACACCACTCCTGTCCAGATCTGGCACTGCAGGCTATCCTCACAGACCAGGCAGCAGCCCCCACTCCTGTCCACATCTGGCACTGCAGGCTATCCTCACTGACCTGGCAGCAGACCTTTTACACTACAGAAATCACTGCTCTACCTACCTAACATATACACCTACCAGATCCAATGCCAAGCACCTCACAGTACAGGGGAGGTCACTGCAAGTCACCTACAGTCACCATGTGTCCGCACTATGACTAAAGCTCTGTCTGTACAGAACCTGCTGCAAACCCCAGCACGTCCATCCCTCCACGTAGAGACTACACAGCAGGCGGCCGAGCCCTGCACATGGCAGCGTGTTACCTCCCGCACTCTCCCTCTCCAGCCTCCACATTGCGCTTCTCCATACACAGTCGCACAATCATGACGTCACACACCCTCTCTTCCCACTACAGCGCGCTCCCATAGCGACCTCAGCGTGTTACACCGGCGCCACCCAGAGGTCACAGGTGTGAATTACAGGACGCTGCAGCTGTGGAGGTTCCTTGTGTTCTGCACATTCACCCCCACACTCTGCCTTCCTCTATTCACCACCTCCCACCACAGAATATATTTTCCTCAAGTTTCTATTTTCTGCCATTACTTTAAGATTTATCGAATGAGCGATTGTTTTTTTGTTTTTTTCTCGTATCAGTTCCATATAATGTACTTGTAGACGTCAAGACCGCGCTGTATAATGTACTGGGAGAAGCCAAGACTGCCCCATATAACGTACTAGGAGCCGAGACCGTGGCGTATAATGTACTGGGAGACGCCAAGACCGCGCCATATAACGTACTGGGAGACGCCAAGACCGATCCATATAATGTACTGGGAGACGACAAGACCGCGCCATATAATGTACTGGGAGACGCCAAGACCGCGCCATATAATGTACTGGGAGACGCCAAGACCGCGCCATATAATGTACTGGAAGACACCAAGACCGCGCCATATAATGTACTGGGAGACGTCAAGACCGCGCCATATAATGTACTGGGAGACGCCAAGACCGCGCCATATAACGTACTGGGAGACGTCAAGACCGCGCCATATAATGTACTGGGAGACGCCAAGACCGCGCCATATAACGTACTGGGAGACGTCAAGACCGCGCCATATAATGTACTGGGAGACGTCAAGACCGCGCCATATAACGTACTGGGAGACGTCAAGACCACGCCATATAATGTACTGGGAGATGCCAAGACCACGCTGTATAATGTACTGGGAGACGCCAAGACAGCGCCATATAATGTTCGTGGAGATGCCAAGAACGTGCCCTATACGGTACTGGGAGATGCCAAGACCGCACCATATAATGTACTGGGAGATGCCAAGACCGTGCCATATAATGTACTGGGAGAAGCCAAGACCCCGCCATCTAAAGTACTGGGAGATGCCAAGTCCGGGCCATATAATGTACGGGGAGCTGCCAAGACCGTGCCATATAATGTACTGGGAGATGCCAGACCACCGCTGTATAATGTACTGAGACGCCAAGACCGCGCCATATAATGTACTGGGAGACGCCAAGACCACGACGTATAATGTACTGGGAGACGCCAAGACCGCCCCATATAATGTACTGGGAGATGCCAAGACCGTGCCATATAATGTACTGGGAGACGCCAAGACCGCGCCATATAATGTACTGGGAGACGCCAAGACCGCGCATATAACTACTGGAGACGACAGGACCGCGCCATATAATGTACTGGGAGATGCCAGGACCACGCTGTATAATGTACTGAGAGACGCCAAGACAGCGCCATATAATGTACTGGGAGATGCCAAGACCGCGCCGTATAGTGTACTGGGAGACGCCAAGACCGCCCCATATAATGTACTGGGAGACGCCAAGACCACGCCATATAATGTACTGGGTGATGCCAAGACCGCGCCATGTAATGTACTGGGAGACGCCAAGACCGTGCCATATAATGTACTGGGAGATGCCATGACCACGCTGTATAATGTACTGGGAGACGCCAAGACCGCGCCATATAATGTACTGGGAGATGCCAGGACCACGCTGTATAGTGTACTGGGAGACGCCAAGACCACGCCGTATAATGTACTGGGAGAAGCCAAGACCCCCCCTTATAATGTACTGGGAGAAGCCAAGACCACGCCATATAATGTACTGGGAGACGCCAAGACCGCGCCATATAATGTACTGGAAGATTCCAAGACCGCACCATATAATGTACTGGGAGATTCCAAGACCGCACCATATAATGTACTGGGAGACGTCAGGACCGCGCCATATAATGTACTGGGAGATTCCAAGACCGTGCCATATATCGTACTAGGAGACGCCAAGACCGCGCCATATAATGTACTGGGAGATTCCAAGACCGCACCATATAATGTACTGGGAGACCCCAAGACCGCACCATATAATGTACTGGGAGACGCCAGGACCGCGCCATATAATGTACTGGGAGACCCCAAGACCGCGTGATTTGAACTTTTAATATTTTTAATTTATTTTGAAAACTTTGGGTTTTTTACACTTGCATTTGTAGTCTTGTAGTCTGCTAGGACACTTGACCACTAGGAGAGGTAATGGCTTGTACACCATTCTGCATTATACATATAATACAGAAAGATGGCTTTACTAGACCTTTACTAGATCTCGTCGCCTGGGATGATGAGGGGTAGATTGGGGACAGACGCCACAGCCATGATCACCGAGGCGCCTACAGGGTCGAACAGCTGGGTTCGGCGTCAGCTCCAATCCTTACTGACAGCAGCAGATAATTAACAGCCGGTAAGCGCGCTCCACAGATCCTTACTGATATTATGGCGTAAGTTCACGTCAAATATTGGTAAGGGGTGAGACAAATCTATGTCAGGTCGTCTCTCCCTATTAGACATAACCCCCTTTAAGGGCTCCAAAGAAACTTGTGGCCACAAACATTGCAATGTTAATTCTTTATTTCCACAAATGATAGTGAATGTGGTTGCGCTATGACCAACAAATTACGTATATTTGCCAATTTTTGAAAATGTATTGAAATTCACCCACCACAGACTATTAAAGGGGTTGTCTCACTACATTGATTCATCTTTTTCAGTTGTGTGTTTTTGGTTTCACTTTGAATTCAGGGGTGTATTTACTGGCTTTCACTAGGCTGCAATAGAAGCCAGGTCTGTAACTATAGTAACCAGTGCTGACAGCCTATCAGGATAGATCAAACAGGTCTGTAGCTATAGCAACCTGTGGAGCTGATGCAGCCCATACAAGAGGGGATATCTTGGAATAGGTAGGATACTGTTAATGGACACATATTGCAAAGTGACTTGTTTATGCAAGATCTTTAACATAAAAAGCATAAACATATAAGCTATGTACTTTTTTCATTTTTATATATTTTTTTTTATTTATTGAGGAAAACAGGATGTGCATTTTTTTTTAAATTTATGTTTATTTTTATAATACCTTCCTGTACATTACTGTATTGCTTAGTATTGTGCCGGTGTCAAGCAGCCTACTACACTGTGGCCCTTATGTATAAAAACCATCTAGGTGTAAGACTGTCTTTGTTGCCCATAGCACCCAATCAGAGCCCATAGCAACCAATCAGAGCTCAGCTTTCATTTCATATAGTGCTCTGGAGATATGTAAGCAGAGCTCTGATTGGTTGCTATGGGCAACAAAGACAGTCTTACTGCTAGACAGTTTTCATACATAAGGCCCTCTGTCTCTGGCAGGGCCTAATAGGCTTCATATGTGGCAATGGCACCTCACAATCACATTGCGGGGCATCAGAATACTTCCATCTAACGTCACACAATCAAACGTTGCTTCCTAGCCCTGTCCTGGATCTTCCTGTGACCCTCCATGTGCATTGATTTTGACCACTTTTATGTCACTCAATTCTTTCTGAGCTTCAGTGGCTCACATAGCTTGAGGGCATGGAGGTAGTTATGGGGGTACAGTCAGTGGCTCACATAGCTTGAGAGCATGGAGGTAGTTATGGGGGTACAGTCAGTGGCTCACATAGCTTGAGAGCATGGAGGTAGTTATGGGGGTACAGTCAGTGGCTCACATAGCTTGAGAGCATGGAGGTAGTTAGATCGGAACAGTCAGGGGCTCACATAGCTTGAGAGCATGGAGGTAGTTATGGGGTACAGTCAGTGGCTCACATAGCTAGAGATCATGGAGGTAGTTACGGGGTACAGTCAGTGGCTCACATAGCTTGAGGGCATGGAGGTAGTTATGGGGGTACAGTCAGTTGCTCACATAGCTTGAGGGCATGGAGGTAGTTATGGGGGTACAGTCAGTGGCTCACATAGCTGAGAGCATGGAGGTAGTTATGGGGGTACAGTCAGTGGCTCACATAGTTTGAGAGCATGGAGGTAGTTATGGGGGTACAGTCAGTGGCTCACATAGCTTGTGGGAATGGAAGTAGTTATGGGGGTACAGTCAGTGGCTCACATAGTTTGAGAGCATGGAGGTAGTTATGGGGGTACAGTCAGTGGCTCACATAGCTTGAGAGCATGGAGGTAGTTATGGGGGTACAGTCAGTGGCTCACATAGCTTGAGAGCATGGAGGTAGTTATGGGGGTACAGTCAGTGGCTCACATAGCTTGAGGGCATGGAGATAGTTATGGGGGTACAGTCAGTGGCTCATATAGCTTGAGAGCATGGAGGTAGTTATGGGGGTACAGTCAGTGGCTCACATAGCTTGATGGCATGGAGGTAGTTATGGGGGTACAGTCAGTGGCTCATATAGCTTGAGAGCATGGAGGTAGTTATGGGGGTACAGTCAGTGGCTCACATAGCTTGAGAGCAGGGAGGTAGTTATGGGGGTACAGTCAGTTGGTCACATAGCTTGAGGGCATGGAGGTAGTTATGGGGGTACAGGCAGTTGGTCACATAGCTTGAGAGCATGGAGGTAGTTATGGGGGTACAGTCAGTGGCTCACATAGCTTGAGGGCATGGAGGTAGTTATGGGGGTACAGTCAGTTGGTCACATAGCTTGAGGGCATGGAGGTAGTTATGGGGGTACAGTCAGTGGCTCACATAGCTTGAGGGCATGGAGGTAGTTATGGGGGTACAGTCAGTGGCTCACATAGCTTGAGGGCATGGAGGTAGTTATGGGGGTACAGGCCGTGGCTCACATAGCTTGAGAGCATGGAGGTAGTTATGGGGGTACAGACCGTGTCTCACATTGCTTGCGGGCATTGAGTTAGTTTTGGGGGTACAGTCTGTGGCTCACTTAGCTTGAGGGCATTGTGGTAGTTATGGGGGTACAGTCAGTGGCTCACATAGCTTGAGAGCATGGAGTTAGTTATGGGGTACCGTCAGTGGCTCCTATTGCTTGAGCGCATGGAGGTAGTTATGGGGGTACAGTCAGTGGCTCACATAGCTTGAGGGCATGGAGGTAGTTATGGGGGTACAGTCAGTGGCTCACATAGCTTGAGAGCATGGAGGTAGTTATGGGGGTACAGTCAGTGGCTCACATAGCTTGAGGGCATAGAGGTAGTTATGGGGGTACAGTCAGTGGCTCACATAGCTTGAGGGCATAGAGGTAGTTATGGGGGTACAGTCAGTGGCTCACATAGCTTGAGAGCATGGAGGTAGTTATGGGGGTACAGTCAGTGGCTCACATAGCACAAAACGGCGCCCATGAATAAGCATTGAAAATTGGTAAACATTGATCATTAAAGGGGTTATCTCACTACACGGATTGCTTTTTATGTTAAAGATCTTGCAAAAACAAGTCACTTTGCAATATGTGTCCATTAATAGTGTCCTACTCATTCCTAGATATCCCCTCTTGTATGGGCTTCATCAGCTCCTCAGGTCGCTATAGCTACAGACCTGTTATATATCTTCTGATAGGTTGCCAGCACCGCTTGCTATAGCAACAGATCTGGCTTCAACTGCAGCCAAGTAGAAACCAGTAAACACACCCCTGAATTCAAAATGAAAACAAGAAAACAGGACTGAGGTAAGATGAATCAATGTGGTGAGACAACCCCTTTAATGGCTGTGTGGTTTTGCGGGTATTCACCTAAAAAATCCATGTAGCCAGTCATTAAAGGGGTTGAATACTTTGTTTTATTCAATTATTTTTATTGTTCTGGTGACGTTAGAAAAATAAACTTATACTCACCTCACCTCTCACTTCAGATCCAGCACTGCACCGCCCGCCCTTCCTTCTGGTCTTCTGTTTACTTCTGAATGTGTCACTGTCCGACATCATAGCTCAGAGTTGTTCACTTCCCAATAGGACTAATTGAGATCACCAAAGCATATTACCAGCATGTAGTGTCTGAATAATGCCACTATACTATCACTGAATAAAGAGCACTGTACAAAGTCCAATGTTACCGCCACACAGTGACCATATAGTGGGAGGTAACAGTGGTGCACAGGCTCTGCAGACATACACTACTCACAAAAAGTTAGGGATATTTTTCTTAAAATTTCAGGATGAACATAAAACTTCTTGAAAATGTTTTTAAATGAACTGAGATCATCTCTTAATTTTAGAATGTTCACGTCCAACTGTTCAGTGTTTCAGTACTGTTTGCACAACTTGCTGATCTCTAACAAGGAGCTGGAAGAGTCACAGAAAGGCAAAAAAGTTGACATCCTTTGGCTCCATCACACACTGATGACCGCTTCATTGTACCCAATGCCCTGATGAATGCCGCACAACTCCAGGCAGGTTTAAGGGAGGTGAGAGGCAACCACGTGTCATGCCAGACCATTCATAACCACTTACATCAGCATGGTCTGCGTGCCAGACGACCTGACCTGACCACACCACCAGGCACAGGCAGCATCGTCTTGCATGGGCCAGGGAGCATTTACGCTGGACGAGGAACCAGTGGCCTCAGCGCTGTTCAGTGTTGAAAGTTGAATCACTCTGAGCAGAAATGATGGCCACCAATGAGGCTGAAGACATCAAGGAGAGTGTTATGCATCAGCCATGTCAGGTACTCTTACCGGTTGTCTAGCACGCAGACCACAATGATGTAAACGGTTACAAATGGTCTGATGAGACACTTGGTTGCCTCTCACTTAAACGTGTCTGGAGTTGTGTGGGATTCATCATCCGGCTCTGCAGGGCTTTGTTTACAATGAAGCGGTCATCAGTGTGTGATGTAGTTGGAAGGACGTCCACTTCTTTGCCTTTCTGTGACTCTTCCAGTCTCTGTCCTTTCTGTATCTCTGTTGCAACCTGATGACACTCTGTGACACTCTAAGCTCAGTGGCCACTTCCGTCTGAGAGCATCCTGCTTGAAGAATCACAATGGTGAGGTACTGTTGATCAATTGTAACGTGTTGTCTTCGTCTCATGATGTCAAACTGTGAACAGCATGATGAAGAGAACTGTTTAAATCCCAATTGATCCCCTCAATTTATTGGGCAATTTAGGGATCAAACACCTGTTGTGAATTTTGCCATTAAGCTCCTTGTTAGAGATTAGCAAGTTGTGCATAAAGCACTAAAACACTGAACAGTTGGACAAGTAATTTTATGTTCATCCTGAAATTTAAACCAGAAGCCAAATATCCCTAATGTTTTGTGAGCAGTGTATAAGTGATTACAGTGCAGTTACATCTAGTGACAAGTGATATATCTGCTCTGATGAGTTGTTGGCTTTCTATTATCTTCTCCATCCCATCTAGACCACAATGGCAACTTCTGCCAGCCATGAAGTATCTCTGCAGAATTGCTACACAAAGATTTTAGAATCCTCACTTTTCCAGTATCTCCCTACTTGTTCCTCACCTCTGTATAAACTCCCCATGGGATGGGATGATAGATGGAGTTGGAGGAGGGGAGGGGACATTATGGGGTGACAGCTATTGATTGTATTTTGTTTTTGCATAACAATGGTAGGGTGGAAGAGATTAGTACAGGTCACAGCCTAGTGCTGAACCAAATATTGTTTTTGAATTGTATATAGGGGTGAATGGCTGCCTCCATCTTGGTTTTTTGCACTCCACCCATCCTCACAGGCTTTTAAATCAGTGCATTGTATTCAGTAGCTGGTGCCTTCACATTCTGAAAGGTAGGTCTGGACAGGCCACAGAGAAATATAACGTTAGTGTAATGTAGTGTAGGGTTCGCCTGCATTGAGGTCTTATTGAAGTTCGAAGGTGGGCTTAAGCAGTTTTGATCAAAAGTGTGAACTAAGAACCTCAAAAAACTTTCATGTTTTTTTTAAAGCAGGAATGTTTTTTTCATGTATCCTAATATAGTGTGCTGCTGGTATTGTTATGTGTATTTATATTACAGCCATGACAGCGTGCACCCATGCTTACTTTTTTAAGAGTTTTTTTGGAAGTGCTGAACCATATATTGTTTTTGAATAGCCTAGGCTACAGTCACATCTGCATTGCAGAGATGTAAGACTATGTCTACACAGTACAGATTTATGAACGGATGTACCATGGATTCAGTATTCAGAATCCACCGAAAATCCAACCTGAACCTAGTGCTGTGTAGACCTCAATAGAAAATCCGTGCTGTAGTCTACCTGGCACGGATTTTTTACTGATGGTTTCCTATACCGCTGTCTGTCTGCTGGAATATAGGACATATTCTATATTCCGCTACACTCCCGTAGCCGCAATGGAAAACCAAAAATAGTGTTTTTTTGCGCAAAAAAATGGCATTGCGCTGCAATCCAGCGATGTTAAAATGCCGTCGGATTTCGGATGACATTTTGACATTGCTGTGTAGACATAGCCTAAGGGTACATTCACATGGCTGATTTGGACACTGAAAATTTCAGACGTGGATTTGCATTTTTGGACGCTTAAAAAGTGCCTCTAAAATCCTCATCGAATTCAAATACCTATTAGGCTTATTGAGATAATATTCAAGCAGATTTTAGGCGGGGATCCTCGTCCAATTCTCGCCACACTTTGTGTGATGTGGACTGAATGCTGATTTTAGACTATTTTCTGTTTCCAATGGGAATTTTCTAGTAGTATAATGTTGTGCCGTGTTAGCCATAGAGAGTAGTAGAAGAGTGAAGAAATCAGGCGATACCTTTTAGAGGCTAACTGAGTATATTTGATGGTGAGCTTTCGAGAGTACTAGCTCTCTTCTTCAGACATGGTGTTATACAAGAAACTGAAAATTCACAGGCTTTTTATACACAACAGAAATGGATCTTCAAAGAAACTTAGAATCTTTAAAAATAACAAAATGCAATAAGGAGAGAAGTCATTTACAACAGGTCAAGAAATAAATAATCTGGAAACTTGTGAGGCATGACAGGAGGGATCAGTAATTCTTGCTGTTATATGTTAGCTATCATGTTGTGATTTGTGGCCCTCACAGTTCACACATAGTGTGACATGAAGCTGGGATGAATGTTAAGTCCATTTTGCAGAGTTTTAAATTTTTGCATTAACTTATATTCCCATTCCTTCCTCTCCTTCTGTGTCTTAAAATGTCCCATTAAGACCATAACCAAGACCATCTTCAATACGGTGGTCTTCTCTTCAGAAATGTGCGGCAACTGGGAGATCTGTTCTGCTGTTATTAATAGGGAATCTGTGTGAGTTCATGCACTGGCTGAGGTCTGCCCTGTTTCCCCCATATAGAGGCCTGTGGTGGGACATTGAACACACATAATGAGATACATCACAATGGATGACCTGCAGGAAAATGTCCCCCTAATTCTGTGCACCTGCTGTGACTGTGGGACAGGTACATTGTCAGCGGTGTGGATGTGACTGCAGGTCTTGCACCTGTTCTGCAGGCAGGGTGAGGTGCCATTTTCAGTTGGGGCCTTCAGGGAACTCCGGACAATAATACGCTACAGGTTTGGTGGTTGCCGAAAGGAAAGGAGAGGAGGGACTGGGAATATTTCTTTGAGTCTGTTGTCCCTATGTAGCACAGGTTGTAGTTCCTTGGCAATCCTTAGTAGGATCTCCAGCTGTGGGTTGTAGGTTACAACTAGGGGCACTCAGGGAGTTTCAGCATGGAATCCTCCTCAAGAATTGACGTCAGTTCTTTTTCAGCTATGTGAACATTCCCTAAACGGATCCATTTCGCAACTGACATAAACGGCACCAGACAGACCACGTTGGCTACAATGGGATCGGTCAGGTATCCATCGTGGTGTCTGCTGTTTTCATGAAAAATATAGCACAGCTTGCTGCTCTACTTTTTTTTGTCATTCCCAATGGAACTTGAGACGGAGATGTGAATGTAGCCTTACAGGTTCATTTTCCTAATGTGGGGACAAAAGACCAACCCCCTTCAGATTGTACTGCTGCTGTGTCCTCTACGCTTCATAATCATGCAGTGCAGCCTCGACGCTATCCCCTGCAGCCCCAGATGATCAGCTGCAGGCACAACCTTAAACGGGTGCAGGGAATGGAGTTTATAACTGTTTCTTGTAAAATTTCTGTGGTTTTTTGCAGTTGGACCATGTCAGACCAATGCTGGATCAATTTCTTGCATACAATAGTCACAGAGGGATGTTGTTGGGAATAAAGAATTAATCTAAAGAGTTAGTGTGGGATCACACTACGGTATTGAATACGTTCATGGTATCCATCGGGGTACAGTAAAAAAGGTTCCCCGGCAGATACTGTGACACTGCGGTGGCCGCACGTTTTGCTCTATTTCCCGGCGCATATGCTTATTTCATGGGATACAATAGCGTAGTCTATGCTATTGTGTCCCATAAAATAAATGTATGCGCTGGGAAATAGAGCAAAACGTGCGGCCACCGCAGTGTCACAGTATCTGCCGGGGAACCTTTTTTACTGTACCCCGATGGATACCATGAACGTATTCAATACCGTAGTGTGATCCCACACTAACTGTAAATGATGATGCTCTTTATAGGGGCACCCTATGGCCGATACTCTTCATAGGGGCAGCCTTTGGGTGATGCTCTTTAAAGGGGCACTCTCAGGCTGATGCTCATCATAGTGGCACCCTCTGGTTAATACTCTTTATAGGGGCACCCTTTGGCTGATACTTTTTATAGGGGCACCCTCTGGCTGGTGGTCTTCATAGGGGAATCCTCTGGCTGATACTCTTTACAGAGGCACCCTATGGCTGATGCTTTATATAGGGGCACCCTCAAGCTGTTACTCTTTATAGCGGCACCCTCTGGTCGATACTCTTTATAGGGGCACACTCTGACTGATACTCTTTATAGAGGCACCCTCTGTCTGATACTCTTTATAGGGGCACCCTATGGCAGATACTCTTTATAGCGGCACCCTCTGGTCGATACTCTTTATAGGGGCACACTCTGACTGATACTCTTTATAGAGGCACCCTCTGTCTGATACTCTTTATAGGGGCACCCTCAAGCTGTTACTCTTTATAGCGGCACCCTCTGGTCGATACTCTTTATAGGGGCACACTCTGACTGATACGCTTTATAGAGGCACCCTCTGTCTGATACTCTTTATAGGGGCACCCTATGGCAGATACTCTTTATAGGGGCACACTCTGGCTGATACTCTTTATAGAGGCACCACATGGCTGATGCTCTTTATAGGGGCACCCTCAGGCTGATACTCTTTATAGGGACACCCTCTGGCTGATACTCTTTATAGGGGCACCCTTTGGCTGATACTCTTTATAGAGGCACACTCTGTCTGATACTCTTTATAGGGGCACCCTCTGGCTGATACTCTTTATAGGGGCACCCTCTGGCTGATACTCTTTATAGGGGCACCCTCTGACCGATACTGTTTATAGAGGCACACTCTGGCTGATACTCTTTATAGGGGCACCCTCTGGCTAATACTCTTTATAGGGGCACCATATGGCTGATACTCTTTATAGGGGCACCATCTGGTTGATACTCTTTATAGGGGCACCCTCTGATACTCTTTATAGGGGCACCCTCCGGCTGATGCTCTATATAGGGCCCTCTCTGGCTGATGCTCTTCATGGGGGCACCCTCTGGCTGATGCTCTTTATAGGGGCACCCTCTGTCTGATACTCTTTATAGGGGTACCCTATGGCTGATGCTCTATATAGGGGCACCCTTAGGCTGATACTCTTTATAGGGGCACACTCTAATACTCTTTATAGGGGCACCCTCTGGCCGATACTCTATATAGGGGCACCCTCTATCTGATATTCTTTAAAGGAGCACCCTATGGCTGATGCTCTTTATAGGGGCACCTTATGGCTGATGCTCTTTATAGGGGAACCCTCTGGCCGATACTCTTTATAGGGGCACCCTCTATCTGATACTCTTTAAAGGGGCACCCTATGGCTGATGCTCTTTATAGGGGCACCCTATGGCTGATGTTCTTTATAGGGGCACCCTCTGGCCGCTACTGTTTATAGGGGCATCCTCTATCTGATACTCTTTAAAGGGGCACCCTATGGCTGATGCTCTTTATAGGGGCACCCTCTGGCCGATACTCTTTATAGGGGCACCCTCTATCTGATACTTTTTAAAGGGGCACCCTATGGCTGATGCTCTTTATAGGGGCACCCTATGGCTGATGTTCTTTATAGGGGCACCCTCTGGCCGATACTGTTTATAGGGGCATCCTCTATCTGATACTCTTTAAAGGGGCACCTTCTGGCCAATACTCTTTATAGGGGCACCCTATGTGTGTTACTCTTTATAGGGGCACCCTCTGGCCGATACTCTTTATAGGGGCACCCTCTGGCCGATACTCTTTATAGGGGCACCCTCTGGCTGATACTCTTTATAGGGGCACCCTCTGTCTGATACTCTTTATAGGGGCACCCTCTGGCCAATACTCTTTATAGGGGCACCTTCTGGCTGATACTCTTTATAGGGGCACCCTCTGTCTGTTACTCTTTATAGGGGCACCCTCTGTCCGATACACTTTATAGGGGCACCCTCTGTCTGATACTCTTTATAGGGGCACCCTCTGTCTGATACTCTTTATAGGGGCACCTTCTGGCTGATACTCTTTATAGGGGCACCCTCTGTCCGTTACTCTTTATAGGGGCACCCTCTGGCTGATACTCTTTATAGGGGCACCCTCTGTCTGATACTCTTTATAGGGGCACCCTCTGTCTGATACTCTTTATAGGGGCACCCTCAGGATGATGCTCTTCATTGGTGCTGTTTAACATCAGGGACTCTTCTGGGTGGCACTGATATGGGGGATCCCTTAGGAATGGAGATTAGGGCATATTTGCACACAGTCCTCATAGAGAAAATGACTGGAATGTAGTAGGTCTTTCCGGCTATAGTATAGCTATAGGCATGCTGCTTGGCACATTGATGCTGGGCACTGAAGAAGCAGTAAATAATGTACAGGTATCATTGTAACTTATACTGCAGGAGTAATGAATCCAGACACACACCAGACATCCTCGCAGCTACACTTCATTACAGATCATAGTTCACGAAGTCACATGATTTGTTCGTGTGAATAAAGCTTTGCGCTTTTGAAGCAATCTGAAAGATGGCTGCCTTGATATCAGTTGCTCGGCGGCGGGCTGCCCGTGGTGCTGCAGGCGCCCTGAGTGGAATTCGGGTAAGCGTCTGCTTTGTCTTCGTCCTCGACACGGGGCACTTGCTGAGCCGGTCAGACAGCGCAGCGCATCTCTGCAGAATCGCTAAAAACTTTCGCGGAGTACTCGGGTTGTGGGACTCATTACCACGTGACTATCTTTACCCAATAGGAAGCCACCTTTCCTTGACGGTGTCGACGGCCATATTTGATGTGGGCAAAGTTTTTTGTGGCTGATACAGGATAAGGGTCAGCTTCTCCTCAGGATCACAGTCCATGCTTGCATTGTGCAGCGCAGTTCGAGAGAACCTGGACTTTTAGTTTTGAAGCTGCAGTGCTCTTTTTTTCTTTTGGAATCTAGCAGATAATTACCTAGTATTTTTTTTTTTATTATAATACAGAATTAGAGCGTAAAGGGCTATATGGTTGTATGAATGTGGCCTTCTCCTGTAGCTTCATCTGGTCTCCATATGCAAGTTTCTGACCCCATGTTGCCCAAGGGTGGGTGGCATGAAGCCGTGCTTGAATTGTGGCCGAGGAGCAACTTTATAGGGGTGTTCTCATTACAAAGATTGCTTTGTATATAAAAGATCTTGCAAAAACAAGTCACTTTGCAATATATCCATTTACAGTGTCCTACCTATTCCTAGATATCCCTTCTTGTATGGGCTGCATCAGCTCCTCAGGTCGCTATAGCTACAGACCTGTATGATCTCTCCTGATAGGCTGCCAGCACTGGTTGCTATAGCTACAGACCTGGCTTCTACTGCAGCCTAGTACAAGCCAGTAAACGCGCCCCTGAAAACAGGACGAATCAATGTAGTGAGACAACCCCTTTAACTTTATGGTAGGAGAAGTCATAAGTATTGTAATCATTGCATGATTCTATTCATGTTGAGTCCCATGCAGCTGGATATCTGTACAGACAAGGGCCGGGACCAGGCATTTCGGTGCCCACCCCCTCAAAAGATTTAAAATCCCTGGACCTGACCAATGGTGCCTTTTGTTGTGCCCTCCCCAGCTAAGTGAAATGGGGGGTGGGGAAACACGATTGTGCCATCTTTTTTGGGAGGTGCGGTATAAATGACTTTTTTTTTTTTTTTTTTGCGGTCAGTACAATTAATATATATATATATTATTATATATATTATATATATATATATATATATAACAGGCAGCACCTCCCAACAAGGATTTAGGACGGGTGCAAGCAGGTATAAATCCCGTCACGGATAAGTAAACAAAAAAAGGAAAGACCGCTTGCACTCACAAATTTAAAAGATGAAAAAAGATCAGTGCTTTATTTCATGTCCACTGGGCAACGTTTCGGCTCACACAGAGAAAGGCCTTGAGAGGCTCTGTGTGAGCCGAAACGTTGCCAGTGGACATGAAATAAAGCACTGATCTTTTTTCATCTTTTAAATTTGTGAGTGCAAGCGGTCTTTCCTTTTTTTTATATATTATATATATATATATATATATTATATATATATATATTATATATAAAAAATTTTTATTTACAGCACCTTTTTCTGAGACCAGTAACTTTTTTTTTTTTTTTTTTCATTTCTGTGTACCTGTGACTTTTTATCACCTTATTAAAATTTTGGTGAGGCTAAAACCAAACCGCGGCCAAAACCTCGTCCAAATCGTGCCCCAAACGCCCCCAGTTCATTACATGGTTTCCTATGGGAAACCGCGTTGCTATTCACACAGCGCGGTTTTGGCCGTGGCCTTGTCACGCGTGTGTGAGAAGTCTCCTGTCAATTCCTGCAGCGAGTCTTCGGCGCGCTGTTGGTGTGGGTTTCGCCTTGCTTTTCGGCGCGGTTTGGGCGTGGGTTTCGCCTTGCTTTTCGGCGTGGGTTTAGTCCTGCCTATTAATTTGTATGGGCGAAAACATCGCCACAAACCGCGCCCCAACCTTGCCAATAAACCTCGTCGGGAGACGTGAGGTTTTGGCCGCGGCAACCACTGAAACTCTCATCCAAATCTGCCGTGTGAACATCCCCAAAGTGGTTTAAATGGGTTGTCTCGCTACAGTGGTTGCTTTTTATGTTAAAGATCTTGCAAAAACAAGTCACTTTGCAATATGTGTCCATTAACAGTGTCCTACCTATTACTAGATATCCCCTCTTGTATGGGCTGCATCAGCTCCTGTGGTTGCTATAGCTACAGACCTTTTTGATTTATCCTGATAGGCTGCCAGCACTGGTTGCTATAGCTACAGACTGGGCCTCTGCTGCAGCCTAGTAGAAGCCAGTAAACACGCCCCTGAATTCAAAGTGAAACCAAGAAAACAGGACTGTGGTAAGATGAATCAATGTAGTGAGACAACCCCTTTAAAATCTTACGATTTTGTTGCTAGGTACTTTTTATTTTTTATTTTTACTTTTTTATTGAGTTCACCGTGCAGGATATATAAAGTTCTATTTTAGTAGTTTCGACCTTTACAGATACCAGTTAGGTTCAATTCTTTTGTTTCTACAATTTTATTATTTCTTTTTTTAACGTTTAATTTTATTCCCCCTATGGTAGTTGACTTCTAGGGGATGCATGCACTTGTGCACTATTCTGCATTACTAATGTATATCAGAATAGTGTACATGGTATGGATGAAAAAAGACACCGTCCATCAAGTTCAACCAAGGGTGGGGAAAGATGTGGATGAAGGGAGAGGGACAGGGAATGTTTAAGCTTTGTTTCCCCTACTGATGAAGACTTTGGAACTAATAATACAAGAACCAAGTACGTCCTAACGGAATATTTCATTCCTGATCCCAAAATTGCCATCAGACTGGATCTAGACCTATTAATACTTCTGTAGCCGTATAAAACCATCTAGTAATAAGTAGTTCTCTAATCCTTTCTTGAAAGCCTCAAGTGTTCCTGCTGTGACCGGCTCTACAGATTCATAGTAAAGAAGATTTTTCTCCTCTTATACATGCTTCTGGCAGGGCAAGCTTGGGGGTATGTTCACAAGGTGTATTGCGGCGCGTAATTCTAAAGCACGGGAGGCCCGGCCCCATTGACATGCGTTGTTTGCAGCACATAGTCGCCGCGAACAATTGACATGTCAATTCCCCCCCCCCCCCACGCGTGTGTACAATACGATCGCGGGGGACGACTCGTAATTACAGTAATTGCGGCGTGCATTTCCCTGCATGTAATGCGCAATATGCGGCGAAATGTGTGCCCAAATAAGCCTTGTGAACATACCCTTAGGCCGTGTTCACACGGCTTATTCCCGACGGATTTGTGAGCCGTATTGAGCTCACAAATCCGCCGTGAATAAAGGGCGGGACGGGGGCGAGGCCAGAGCGCGGCGGGGGCGTCGCTCCCGGGCCCCATAGACAATGCATTATCTACGGCGCGTACGCGCCGTTAATACTGTGCATATCACTTTCTCCCCCCGCGGCGGATTCGCCGAGCGGGGAGGAGCGACGGATTCCACTGTTCTCTATGAGAGCAGTGGATTACCGTAATTGCTGCCGCGGATTGGCGCCATACTGCAGCGCAAATCCGGCGCGCAGTACGGCGCCAATCCGCGGCAAAATAAGCCGTGTGAACGAGGCCTTAGGGTCCCAGGTGTGATGACTGCCAGTTGCCTCACTGAGATTGCAGCAAAGAGGAGCCTGTGGACAGATTCCATGGGTACTTCGGCACAGAATACCTGCATAGGTTATGCCAAAATAGTTATGGTGAAAATGTCTTCTTAGCGAGACCACCCAGTTTTATACATAAATGCAATAGTGAGTCTAAGGCAGGGGTGTCAAACTGCCGGCCCTCCAGCTGTTGGGAAACTACAACTCCCATCATGCATTTGTATAATCTATAACAGTGGGCATGATGGGAGTCTAGTACACGGTAATGAGGATAACGCACAGGAATGCTAAAAGGCAAGGGCACTAATGACCTCCCTACCAGATCTTGAGAATGCTGGGTAATATAGGGACAGCACCCAGCGCATCGGCCCATTTAACACCTTAACGACCACCCATTGCAGGTCGTTCGTCTGCAGCGATGTATTCAGCGATGCTGCAAACATTGGGGTTTGCAGAGGGCAGAGCTGTACTTCACAGCCCTGTTCCCAGCACAACCTCTGCAAGTGTCGGGGAGTGGGGGAAACCTCTGCTGCCTGGCGCTTAACCCTTTGATTGACATGATTTGTGACTGCAGCATAATCAAAGGGCTTCCCCCAGGCTCTGTCGGGTGATCGGGACTATGGTGACCCGACAGAGTCTGGGGAACAGCTGCACAGTCAGCCCTGGGGACCCAGAGTGGTCCCAGGGCTGTCTGTGTAAGAAGCCAGCGATCAGGGCAGACTGTGTCAAACTGACACAGATTACAATGTATTAGCATATTCATATATGCTAATACATTACTAAGTGTGGAAAAAAAATAAGTTATCGTTTTTTTTTTTTTATAACTTTTTTTTTGTTAAATCCCATGAAGTGTCGAAAAAAATAAATAACGTAAATAATAAAATAAATATTTAATCAAAAATAATTATACACACAAAAAACTACACCTATTAGGTATCCACATGACCGTAATAACCTGTAGAATTAATCTAAGGCTATGTTCACACAGCGTAATTTCGGGGCATACAGTACGCCCCCCCAATTACACCGGGTGTTTGGGAGTCGGGCTGATTGGTGCGTACACCCGTGACGCGGGGGGCTGGCAGCTCGCCAGCCCCATAGACTGTCATTACAGGTCACTTATCTCCCTGGGCGTACTAAACGATCGGATTGTACGCCCAGGGGAAGCGGCGTGATCCATAGTTCTCTCAGAACTGTGGATTACTGTAATTTCGACGCGCATCTTGCTCGTATTAAAGCGCAAATATGACGTGAAATGCGTGGCAAAATCTACCCATGTGAACATACACTAACAAGTTAGGTGTGAATAGTAAAAAATAAACTGCAAGTGAACTTAAAGGGGTTTTCCATGAAGTGAGTTCCTTACCTCTTCTCTGCTCAGGAGAGAATATAAACAAAGCATGCTGAGTCATGAATGGCTGCAGGGGTGAGGGAGGGGGGTAAGCAGACAGTGAGGAAGAAGGGAGCGTCTGCAATGTTTACTCAAGTAATTACATTACAACCAGTGGGTTCTCAATACTGCAGACCACCTCATACACTGCACTTTCTCCCCAGCACCTTGCAAGCTCCTTCATGTTCTGTCATCCGATAAGAAGTGCAAGCACGGCCAGATCAGCTCCTGTCACTGTCCTGGTCGTGTCTAATGTAAACTTTCAGGAAACTAAGGGGGACTGAGCAATGCTGTAGCTCTCACAGGCTTCACTTTTTATCATGACATGTATTTAGAAAAGTGATTACCCATTTTGGAGGATCCCACGTCAACATTACATCGTGGCAAAACCCCTTTAAACTATTCCCCCAAAAAGTACAACTTGTCCCGAATAAAACGATGCCTCACACAACTGCGTCATTGAAAAAAATAAAGTTACGACTGTTGAAACGCAAGGAGGCAAAAAGTAAAAAAAATGTGCTGGTCATTAAGTTTTTCAGTTTAAGGAGTTAAATGTTGCAGAGACGGCGCAGGGAGTGAGGGGAGGCGAGTAGGTAATGCGGGGACTGCAGCTGCGAGTGCGCCAGTGCCCCAACATGCAGGTCGGGGTGCCGCTTGCAGAGACCGGAGTAGAAGAGCCAGGAGTACTGGTGCATCTGCACCCCGAGGTGTGGCACCCGTAACAGTAGTTATAGACCACTGCCATTGTTGTAGCAATTACCAGTGAATTATATTACAGATTTGTAGTTCACTTGTTCTGGATCCTGTGTATTATAATAAAGATTTGGGGTAATCCTTTTTGGGCTCACACTTCTGAGATGTTGGTGTACTGTAGGTAAGAGTTGAAGGGTCCTGCAAACACCATGAAGTTGCCATTGCAACTAAGGAGGTATTACAGTCTAAACCATACATGCCAACTCTCCCGTTTTTGGCGGGGGAGTCCCGCTATTTGGGGTCCCCTCCCGGGGGAGTTGGCATTTCTCCCGCCGCCTGCTCCCTTTAAATGACCGCGGTGCCGGTGTAGCGCTAGTGCGATACTCTGGCGCCGCCGGTCCGTTCCCACAGGCGGGTGAAGCGGGCGCAGGGTCCGCTCACCCGCCCGGAGTCTCGCTGAGCAGGGAGGAGGCAGGAGGGATCGCTCCCTCCTCCCCCTGTATGTCCGGCGTCTGTGCGCGCGGTACACACATGTCAGCGTCACAGAGGAAGTGACGCGCGGCTGCTCTCACTTCCCCTGTGACACTGCTGAGGAGATGTCCAGGAGCGGGCCGCTCTGCAGGAGCCTGGTCAGGTAAGTGGATTTTATTATTTTTTATTAGTTTATGGGGGGCACCTACCTGGCCAACATCTACCTGGCTTTCTTCCAAAGCCGTTATGCAGTTAGGTGGAGTAGGTGTGGCTTTTTGAAGGGGCGTGGCATACCATCAAGATGGGTGTGGTCATGCAAATTTTTGCCACGCGCGCTAAGCGCGCCGCCCACTAGTGTCTCCTGCTTTTTCATTTTCAAACGTTGCCAACTATGGTCTAAACCCTTTTTCCCCTATCCACTGGATAGTTGGTAGAATAGTTTGAGGTCCCGTAATTACTTCCACTCTGAAACCCTGGCTAGTAGGGTTTGTGTGGAGCAGTAGTCAAAGGTGCGCCCTGCTGCTCCATCCGGCATCTAAGGAACAGGCAAAAATAGCCAAAAGCAGGTGCAAAAAAACCAAGTCTCCTGGTCATGCTAGAGGAATAGGGGATAGATGTGCCCTGAGTGTGTAGAGGAACAGTGTATTGCATCTCAGTGGGCTCAGCCTAACCCCTGCACACTATAATTTAAAATAAAAGGGAATAATGGCTCAGAATAGGCATATATGTATATTATAGATTTTTCTTAGTATGTCTGTTTGTAACATGTTGCCACCATGTGGTTGGATGGCTGCATAGCACGCTAAGGCATTTTTTTTTTATATATATGTGAACCAAGAGCACTCTGTTATGGAGGCTTATAAGCTGTCTATATGTAATGGGGGTGACCATCAGCGGCAGCCTGAGAGGAGGAGGAGGCCATAAGCAGTGGTCTGTATGTGACGGGAGGGGGCTACAGCACCAGTCTATAGATAAGAGGAGAGTCTGCAGCACTTGTGCTATGCATGAGAGAGAGGAGGGGGACTACAGCACATGGCCTATACATGAGAGAGGAGGGGGGCTACGGCACCCGTCCTTATACATGAGAGAGAGAGAGATGGGGGGGCTACGGCACCCGTCCTTATACATGAGAGAGAGAGGGGGGCTACGGCACCCGTCCTTATACATGAGAGAGAGTTCCGAGGCTGCGTCACCCGAACTTATACATGAGAGAGAGGAGGGGGGCTACGGCACCCGTCCTTATTCCTTAGAGAGAGGAGGGAGGCTACGGCACCCGTCCTTATACATGAGAGAGAGGGGAGGGGGGCTACGGCACCCGTCCTTATACATGAGAGAGAGGAGGGGGGCTACGGCACCCGTCCTTATACATATGAGAGAGAGGAGGGGGGCTACGGCACCCGTCCTTATACATGGGAGGGGGGCTACGGCACCCGTCCTTATACATATGAGAGAGGGGAGGGGGGCTACGGCACCCGTCCTTATACATATGGGGGGAGGGGGGCTACGGCACCCCGTCCTTATACATATGGGGGGAGGGGCACTCTATATGGGATAGAGGAGTGGGACCACATGACACGTTAAGGTATTTGTAGGTCAAGACTTGAAACCTAAATGTTTCTACTATAGTGGCCACACTAGTCAGGGGCTGGCATGGCCTCCCTCCCTCCAGTGTAGAGGGTGGATTCTGCTGTACTCGGTCACAGCACTGTACAGGATGATGTTGGCTCTGGCGGTAGGAGGGGGGGGGCGCTCTTATCCAGAGTCGCGCAGCATTGACGTGGCTGGATAGTTGTATACAGGATCAGTTGGCTGTTCAGGGGCGCTCTGTATGTTCCTGTTGTCACTAGAGTAAAACATTAGAGGTTCCACACTGTCTTCATAGTCGCAGGGCATGTGCTTGTTCACATTCGGGGATTGTGGCAGCAGTGTCCTAGAGTGCACCTAGATCCCGGCACATCATGCAGGTTCAGTGGAGGGCCCAGAGCGTGCTCCCATCCCCTTCACTGTTAGGTGGTGGGAACCTGTGCTGGACTCTCCTCTACACAATGGGGCTGCATTGTTAGCAAACAAGGGGCAAGAGAAGTGGTCATGGAAAAAGCATGGGGAGGGGGAACAAACGCCGTGCCCGTCTGTCCCGTGGCGCAGGCCCACAGCCATAATGGACAGTCCATTTTCATCTTTGCTATCGAATTTTGTCTTTATCGCTGCCCTTGATCTAGTGGCCGCATAGCTTTATATTCCATGTATTATCATATAAGTGTTTTATCATTCTACTTGTGTAATTGAACTTATTCTATATAGTGGAAACCCGGCCCACTGATTGCAATATAGGAGGTAGTCTGTGGCCACACGCTTTCTCACCTCTGTTGGTTTTTTTGTGTTTTGTTTGCTCTTCGGGCAAGTCCACTAGATGGCAGTATTGCATTGGTGGTTTTCATTTGTTGCAATAAAATTTTACTGATTAGCCATAACATTAAGGGTGTGTTCACATGGCATGTTGAGTCTGTGTGGACATGCGCTTTTAGATGCGTGTTTGGATCAGTCTGTCGGACCCCAAACACATCCTAATAAATAGCAATGTGATTTACATTGTTCTTAATATATAACACGCATTGGTATTCACACAAGTGATAGCCGATCCGCGTCTCATTGCGTCTTTCGGATCCTTTCCAAGATTGATATGTCATTTCCTGGTCCGAAAGACGCAGCAAGAGCCCTATAATAAACTATAGGGTGCGATCCTGCTCCATCCAAACACGCAGCTGCGTCCTTGTAGACGTCAATAGAAAATCCAGCCAGTCTGCACTGCACGTTTTTCTACTGCACGAATTTTCACTCCACCAGCGAAAAACTCGGGACCTGCACAATCTTCAGTCCAGCTTACAGGAGGAAGGTGTGCTAGTCCATGGTTAAGGAAAACGGGCAAGTCGGCTATCCGTGTGCAGAACCGTACCCCAAAACCATTTAAAAGACTATAAAATACCATCTGGATTCTTACACAGAATCGGACTGGCATTTTACCACTGCCGTGTGCAGGGCTGTGGAGTCGGAGTCGGTGGCTATTTTGCAGGAGTCGGAGTCGTCATAAAAGGGACCGACTCCCAAAATATATAATTAGTTAGTACAGTTTGTTCGATGCAGTGCAAAGAGCAAGAGGAATTGGGTTCGGCCGGTGCTACTGCTCCCGTATCTTCAGTCTTATCATATGAGGAGTGTAATTGATGACATGGAGCAGGCAAAGCGCTGCCACAGGGGTAAATATTCCGCTCCCAGGGCAAACAGATTTCAGCAACATTTTTCACCTGCTTTCAAAGATGATCAACCATTCATCAAAACTGACTGTGGCTGAGGCAATTCCTTTATACCCTGACATTGTTAGAGATGTTGCCTCTGTGGTCACTGCTTACCCCCAACCCAGGTTAGTGTAGAGAGGCCGTTCTCTAGCCTGGAAATAATGAGGTCAGATGTGAGGTCCTTTATGATGGATCTGATGGAGGTGATACTATTTCTCAGAACAAATTCAGAGACTCCACAAATGTTTCTGCAGTGTTTTGCATATTTACAATTTTTTTTTGTGTGTTCTTAAGTCCTATCCAATAAATATATTTTACACTGACAACATTGTTTTGAACTTGTGACTTTCAGGCTCCATATCTCTCTAGCTTTGCACATGAGGCTACTGTAATTTTATATACATCTTACATATCTTATACATAAATTTGATTTGCAAGTATTTAGCATCTGCTTAGTTCTGCAGATTCTTTCCTGTAACTGCATTGTTACTGTTTTGCTCCTAAAAATCAAAATGTTAATTTTTATTGTCTTGATAGTATTTGGGAAATCCACCTTTTGGTTTTCAGCACTGCCTGAATCTTTCCGGGCTCTGAATCAGATTCAAGCAGGTCTTGACTAAAATCTGATCCCAGGTCTCTTCTACACATTCCCAATATTGGTGCAGATTGGACTTGGATACAAATACAGCTTTTTCTTCAACTCTACCCACAAGTGTTCAGAAGATCAAAACATTGTTACCCTTTTGCTTGTCAGTGTCTGTTCTACCTAAATAGCTTGATTATTGTATCATAAGGTGATAAACAGCCTGATGTTACCATTTTACTACAGTAAAGTTATTACTTAAACATGCGCCGTATGTGAGGGAGTCGGGAGTTTGGGAAATTGAGGAGTCGGGGCTTTGGCTTGCCGACTCCACAGCCCTGGCCGTAGCCGTAATGCGTTGTCCTGGAGATGTTACTGCTAACTGATTATACAAGCTTGCACTGGCTCTGTGTACCATCTCTCCCCAGTCTCCTTTCGGAAAGTCACCAGCTGCAGCAGTTACGCGCCATTACCTGACAGAACGGCCCGAAAGTGAGCACTGTAAGGGTATGTTCACACGGCTTATTTTGGAGTGCGTTTCGTAGCATACTGAGCTAATATGCAGGGATATGCACCCCATAATTACGGTAATCCACAGCTCTCATAGAGAACTATGGCTGACGCCTTCTCTCCCCGCTTGTACTATACGATCGTATTGTACGTGCGGGGAGATAAGTGACATGTCATTTAATCAGTTAGTAATGCATGCCTATGCGCCTGATCAGTGCGAGCTCCCTAAACACACATTGTCCTGCGCGCGTACTGTCCTTGCCGCAATACATGGAGTGAACATCCCCTAAGTGGGGATGCGAGGCATGTGGCCACTAGTGGGGTTACACGCCGATGGCCGCGGTGAAAAGTCGGGTGCGTTGAATTATGTGGATTTTTTTCTTTGTATCACTTGGACAACTCCGTTAAAGGGTTATTTACATAGGTTGGATTTGCTGCGGGTTTTACATGCAGATATTTGCACTTGAGCACCAGTCAAACAAATCTCATCCACTCGCCACAGATGTCTTATGTATGGAAATAAGCACGTGCTGAGGATCTTCATATCCACAGAATGCTTGCTCTGTTTCAGATGTGCTCTTTATCTTATAGTTACCTAGTTAGTACGGTTGAAAAAAGACATGTCCATTAAGTTATACCAAGGATGCGGGAAGGGATAAGCTTTGTTTCCCCTACTAACGAAGACTTTGGAACCCATAAGGCTGCGTTTACACAGCAAAGACCAAATGCCGGTCGAATTTTCCAACCGGTTTTTGGTCTTTTTTGGCACTCAGTGGGGGCGGCTTTTGTCTGCAGTTTGCGGATTAAGCCCTCCCCCTCCGCACCCACATGTTCATGTTCCGCCCGAAAACTGGGCAGAAAAATGAACGTGTTAAGTTTTTCGGAACGCCAGCGGTGTAAAAAACTGTCCGGCAGAAAATCCGTGCAGTGGGGACTGCAGCACGGATTTTCTGTTTAAGTCTATTGGGGAGTGTTGCTTGTCAGTTTTCAGATGGTTTGTAAAACCACGAACCATCTGAAAAACCGCCAAATAACCTGTACCGTGGGGACTAGCTGTCTTAAAAGAATATTTCATTCCTGATCCCAAAGTTGCCATCAGACTGGATCTAGATGTTTTGTACGGCTACATAAGAATTAATATTATTTAGTAAGTGGTTATCTAAGCCTTTCTTGAAGCCCTCACCTGTTCCTGCTGTGACCAGCTCCTGGGGCGGCTATGCCACCTATTCACAGTTCTCATGGCGAAGAAAGCTTTTCTCCTGGAGACTGAATCCTTTCTCTTTTTTTTTTTTTTTTTTTTTTTTTTTATCCTTTGCCCTCTTGTCTTTTGGGGGGTTTTACATGCAATAACTTCTCACCATATTTATTTATATACTCATTTAGTATTGAGAAAAGACGGCTACAGGGAGACATAATTTAATTTATATAAGTTTAATTCTTTTAACCTGTCCTGGTAACGGAGATGCTCCATTCCTCCTATTAATTTGGTTGCCCATCCTTGTACTTTCTTTAGCTTCACTACATCCTTTCTGTAAACTGGAACCCAGAACTGAACTGCACATTCCAAGTGCGGCCGCACCAATGCTTTATACAGCGGTAATATTACATCCTTGTCCATGCCTCTCTTAATACACAATATCCTGCTGGCCTTAGAGGCAGCTGATTGACATCGCATGCTGTTTTATAGTCTACAATCTTCACATCTGATTTGATCACGTTTAATAAAGCAAAGATGAAATCTACATCAAGATCTGCAGCAGCTTTTTTTTTTTTATTTTTTTTATTAACGATTTGCCTAATTTTATATATGTCCTGCTCATATTGCTAAAACACTTCTAGCACTAAGACATTGGCGGTGGAGCATGTCAGTTGTGAGGTGATACCTGAGAGACTTGGAGATCGAGATTAACACCACGAATTTTTTGCCATGTTCCTCAAACCATTTGTGAACCATGTTTGCAGTGTGGCAAAAGCATTAGGGAATAGCACTGCCACGAAGGAGGTGGTGTCATAGTAACCTCCTACAAATGTCAGGACCCGAGGTTTCCCAGCAGATCAGTGTCCAGGTTATCACTCTGCCTCCACCAGCTCACCTTTTTCCCCATAGTGCCTTATGCTGCCATCTCTCCCTGTACATGCACCAAGGCATACACAAGATCTAATAAGGCTGCCTTAGGGTCTGTTCACACGGTGTCTTGCCTCCGTATGAACATCGGCTTTTCTGACGCATCTCTGGGTCCATTAGAACAGACCCAGCGATGCATCTAACAATTAGCAGTGACTTTATCACTGCCGGCAATGAGGAACACGCAGCGGCGTTCACGTGAGAGATCGCCGCTGCGTGTTTGCATCGCTCCTGACGGGTCCGTCTTGCTGATGCGATGCAAGAGATGACATGCAATTCTTGGATCGGACCCGACAGGTGCAATGTGAACGCCGCTGCATGTCTGTCATTGCCGACAGTGATAAACTGCTGATTGTTAGATGCATCTCTGGGTCCGTTCAGATGGACCCAGAGACGCATCAGAAAAGCGGATGTTCACATGGATGCAAGACGCCTTGTCAACATACACTTAGTCTGTTGTGCCACGGTCCAGTTCTGATGCTCATTTGCCAATTTAGGTGCCCTTGGTGGTGGTCTGGGGTCAGCATGGGTAAGCTGATCATTCACTGGTTACACAGCCCCATGTGCAGCAAGCAGCTGTGCCTTGTGTGTTCTGACACCTCTATCATAGCCGGCAGGAACCTTTCTCAGCAGTTTCTTCTCTTTAGCCTCCTTTGCTCCTCACACACATCGATGAGCAGTGGGTGCCCTGCTGCTGGGTTATTGGTTGTCTTTCTTGGATTACTTTTGGTGGATGTTACCACTGCATGCATGGGACATTCTACAAACCCTAAAATTGTGCTTCGGACCTTGCCTTGAGTTCTTGTAGTTATATAGACATACTTTTCTCCTGTATGATCTGAGGATCCAGGGCATATTGACTGAATCTCTGGGACTGTGCAGACATGCCCGCTCTCCTGGACTTGCCATAACAACCAGTAAGTGTGACAGAGCGCCAGGAAAGCATCAGAAGATGCTCAATTGATGTCACTGGCTTCAGGAGGCTTGCTTCGCCTTCGCAAATAGACTGTACAATCTAGGTGTGGCAGCGCACGCTGCAGAGTGAGTTAAATGGACCTTCATGCCTGCTGTGGAGGATGTCACTCTGCTTTCCTGGGTGCTGGATAGGCTAACCGCATCTGCCCCATCTGTAGATTAGCTATGAGCTCATCTGTGTGTTCTACACCTAAAACTACGGCCTGGGTTGGGCAACGCCCCCTGTGCTGTGATTGGCTGCCTGCACTCTGTGCTCACTCCCCTCTGAGCTGTGTCAGACTGGAAGTGAAACGGAGACCAGGACAGCACTGATGTGAAGGATCTGTGCAATGCTAGATTCACTCCCCCCGTCCGTATCACACGCACGGAATACACTCTGCTCCCCCCGTCCGTATCACACGCACGGAATACACTCTGCTCCCCCCGTCCGTATCACACGCACGGAATACACTCTGCTCCCCCCCGTCCGTATCACACGCACGGAATACACTCTGCCCCCCCCCCCGTCCGTATCACACGCACGGAATACACTCTGCTCCCCCCCCGTCCGTATCACACGCACGGAATACACTCTGCTCCCCCCCGTCCGTATCACACGCACGGAATACACTCTGCTCCCCCCCGTCCGTATCACAAGCAGCAGGAATACACCTCTGCTCCCCCCCGTCCGTATCACACGCACGGAATACACTCTGCTCCCCCCCGTCCGTATCACACGCACGGAATACACTCTGCTCCCCCCCCGTCCGTATCACACCACGCACGTATACACTCTGCTCCCCCCCCGCTCGTACACACGCACGGAATACACTCTCTGCTCCCCCCGTCCGTATCACACCGCACGGAATACACTCTGCTCCCCCCGTCCGTATCACACGCACGGAATACACTCTGCTCCACCCCCCGTCCGTATCACACGCACGGAATACACGTCTGCTCCCCCCCGTCCGTTATCACAACGCACGGAATACACTCTGCTGCCCCCCCCCCCCCGGTCCGTATCCACACGCACGGAATACACTCTGCTCCCCCGTCCGTAATCACACGCTCGGTATACACTCTGCTCCCCCGTCCGTATCACTCGCACGGAATACACTCTGCTCCCCCGTCAGTATCACACGCACGGAATACACTCTGCTCCCCCGTCCGTATCACACGCACGGAATACACTCTGCTGCCCCCCCCCCCCCGGTCCGTATCGCACGCACGGAATACACTCTGCTGCGCCCCCCCCCCCCCTCGTCCGTATCACACGCACGGAATACACCTCTGCTGCCCCCCTCCCCCCCCCCCCCCTCGTCCGTATCGCACGCACGGAATACACTCTGCTGCCCCCCCCCCCTCGTCCGTATCACACGCACGGAATACACTCTGCTGCCCCCCCCCCTCGTCCGTATCACACGCACGGAATGCACTCTGCTGCTCCCCCGTCCGTATCACACGCACGGAATGCACTCTGCTGCTCCCCCCGTCCGTCACCCCCATCACCACGCACGGAATGCACTCTGCTGCTCCCCCTCCGTATCACACGCACGAATGCACTCTGCTGCTCCCCACGTCCGTATCACACCGCACGAATGCACTCTGGCTGCTCCCCCTCCCGTATCACACGCACGAATGCACTCTGCTGCTCCCCCCGTATCACACGAACACGACGAATGCACTCCTGCTCTCCCCCGTCCGTATCACACGCACGGAATGCACTCTGCTGCTCCCCCGTCCGTATCACACGCACGGAATGCACTCTGCTGCTCCCCCGTCCGTATCACACGCACGGAATGCACTCTGCTGCTCCCCCGTCCGTTATCACACGCACGGAAATGCACTCGCTTGCTCCCCCGTCCTGTATCCACACGCACGAATGCACCATGCTGCTCCCCCGTCCTCATCATACACTGCACGGAATGCACTCTGCTGCTCCCCCGTCCGTATCACACGCACGGAATGCACTCTGCTCCCCGTCCCCCAGTCCGTATCACACGCACGGAATGCACTCTGCTCCCCGTCCCCCAGTCCGTATCAACACGTCACTGGAATGGCACTCTGCTGCTTCCCGCCGTCCGTATCACACGCACGGAATACACTCTTGCTCCCCGTTCCCCCCCCGTCCCCCAGTCCGTATAACACACGCACGGAATACCTGCACAGTCTGCTCCCCGTCCCCCACTCCGTATCACACGCACGGAATGCACTCTGCTCCCCGTGCCCCAGTCCGTATCACACGCACGGAATGCACTCTGCTCCCCGTCCCGTCCCCCAGTCCGTATCACACGCACGGAATACACTCTGCTCCCCCCCCCCCCCCGTCCCCAGTCGTTCACACGCCGGAATACACCTGCTCCCCCCCCCCCGTCCCCAGTCCCGTATCACACGCAAAGGAATACACTCTGCCCCCCCCGTCCGTATCACACGCACGGAATACACCTGCTCCCCCCCCCCCGTCCCCCGTCCGTATCACACGCACGTAATACACTCTGCTCCCCCCGTCCCGTCCGTATCACACGCACGGAATACACTCTGCTCCCTCCCCCGTATCACACGCACGGAATACACTCTGCTCCCCGTCCCGTCCGGATCACACGCACGGAATACACTCTTGCTCCCTTCCCCCTCCGTAAACACACGCACGGAATACACTTTTTGCTCCCCGTCCCGTCCGTATCACACGCACGGAATACACTCTGCTCCCCGTCCCGTCCGTATCACACGCACGGAATACACTCTGCTCCCCGTCCCGTCCGTATCACACGCACGGAATACACTCTGCTCCCCGTCCCGTCCGGATCACTCGCACGGAATACACTCTGCTCCCCGTCCCCTCCCCCATATCACACGCACGGAATACACTCTGCTACCCACTCGTATCACACGCACGGAATACACTCTGCTCCCCCCCCTGTATCACAACGCACGGAATTTCACTCTGCTCCCCCCCCCCCCTCCCCCGTATCACACGCACGGAATACACTCTGCTACCCCACTCGTATCACACGCACGGAATACACTCTGCTCCCCCCCCTGTATCACACGCACGGAATACACTCTGCTCCCCCCCCTCCCCCCCCGTATCACACCATGTAATACACTCTGCTCCCCCCCCCCCCCCCCCCCCCCCCCCGTATAACCCCAGCACGGAATACACTCTGCTCCCACCCCCCCCCCCCCCCCCCCCCCGTATCACAAACCACGGAATACACTCTGCTCCCCCCCCCCTCCCCCGTATCACACGCACGGAATACACTCTGCTGCCCCCCCCCCCCCTAATTCACACGCACGGAATACACTCTTGCTACCCACCTCGTATCACACGCAGGAATACACTCTGCTGCCCCCCCCCCCCCCCTCCCCGTATCACACGCACGGAATACACTCTGCTACCCCCTCGTATCACACCGCAAAGAAATACAAAGCTGCTCCCCGCCACCCCCCCCCCCCCAACCCCGTGTCACGCGCACAGAATACACGCCGCTCCCCCATCCGTATGCCGCACAACTCAAGGCACGTTTAAGGGAGGTGAGGGGTTACCACAGAAAAATAGTGCTGTGTGTTGAGCTACTGTAGTGTTTCTGTTCAAATGATGGAAACTACAGTATAGTCAAAGGGGTCTGCTGGGTGCCTTTGGTGTCTGTGAAGTGGATCTGCAGAACAGAAAAACTGAATAACTCGCCCAGGTCTAGTCTTGATTCCTTCTGACACCTTGTAGGTTATTTGTATACGTGCTGTGTGAAGTCGGGTTTGTCATCAGTCGGTTTGCTGGAGATATCTGTCTATGCAGCAGTCTGATGAGTCAGCATTATTTCAATATGCCTTCAGTTATCATTTCAAGGACATCAAATTACTAACAAACATGTCCTTAAGGTAGAAGAAGGATTCTAATTAAACGCTTCATCGCCTCGCCGCCGTTCACAAATTCACCTTGTAGTGAGGTCTTCTGTCCACTTTTGGCATCCTCCTCTTGTGTACTTTGGATGGGATTCAGCAGGCTGTTCTCTGCACATTGTCTTCTTAGGTTCTGGGTATTACTGTGTGTGATGCAGGTTTGTCGCATTTAAGGAATTAAAGGGGTTGTCTTACTTCAAAGATCACCGTTTAAAATAAGGGGACCAAAAATCTAATCATGTACGTCCTTGGTTACCATTAGCAAAGTGCTATGGTTTAAGAGAACGGGCTGCTTTATTTGTGCTTAGCAACGGTGTTTGACCCCGGTCCGGTTACACCTAGCTAACGAATTATTGGCTGTCGGCTACGCGTTCTGTCCCTCCTAGGTCGCGAACAAGAATGCACGGGCAAAAGAGATGCAGTGAACAGGTCACAGACGGGAATGCACAGGGGGGTGTATGTACAAGCAGCAGCATGCATGGACGAGAGAGATTTACCCACGTCAATCTCATGTGCAGTCCCATGTAAAACAGAAAGCAGTCCCATGCAAGAGGGCAGTCTTGCATCGACAGACCCATGTAAATCTTGTGCAGTCCCACAGAAAACACAGCAGTCCTATATAAGAGGTGCAGTCTTATATTGCCAATTGCTACCCGACGTAAAATGGAAAACACAGCAGTGCCACTTAAGAGGTGCAGTCTTTGGCAGACCCACTTAAATCTCATGTGCAGTACCATGTAAAAACTTTTGTGAGACAGATGCGAGGTCCCACACAAACCACTTGAGACAGATGTGCAGTCTCTTGTAAACACAAACGGATAGTTTTGTTCTGCAGGATATATCACTGTGTGAGAGAGAGGAAAAAAAATCACCCATCTTTCCCAGAGTCCTGAATGTCAAATGCCCATTCTAGTTACAAAGTATGTAGAGAGAGTGAGAAATTTAGATATAAACTATTGAGTTACACTTAGCTTTTCACTTACGATGATTCCAGTGACCGCTGAGAACCTGTCCAATGGCCCCGCTCACACAGAATGAATCCTCATGTCCATACTTTGAGGGCGTGTCTGTGGAGAGTGAAGCTACGCCCTGCTGGGAGGAGAAACACGCCCCTCCATTTCACAAGCTCTGCTTGGCAACCAGCAAAAAACAATGTCAACCACTGTCACGAGACAACCCCTTTAAGTTGCAAATCAAATTTGAGGCTAATACAGAATTTATGATGGAGGTAATGCTTGTTACTTTTATGCTCCTTGAATGCAGGATTGTTCAGGGTCCCACAAGGGACAGGTGGTTGTTAAACAATGGAAGTTACTATTATGTAATGTTTTCTTTTTTATTTTGTTTTTTTTTGTTTTTTTTTTTATTCTGGGGTTACTTTTTGTCTGAATTTATTATATTTAAACCTTCATAATTATTTAGACTTTCCAAATAAACTTTCTATTTTGAAAGTAGATGGAAAGAGAGAGAAGAGATATAGAGCACAGCGCTCCTAGTGCATTATCCTTAGAAAGATGAATCTCTGAAAGCTTGTTTTGGAATTGCTCACCTTATTTTGTCGTGCAGTTATATCTTGAGACACAACTCTCCATTGTATGGGCCGATATACAATGTATAGTAGGTAGGCCTCCGGGCCGTTGCCTCCTGAGGTTCTCCCACTGGAATCTGGTCTGACAGTGTCCCAGGGGGATGAATGAATGAAATGAAACGAAATGAATGAAACGCGTTGTCTTGTATGTAATAAAAAATTATCGCGTTTTTATACATCAGGATCAGCGCCTGGTGTTGCGTGGAAACTATATCCTTGGTCGTGAGCCAGATCATGGTGAATAGTATTAATATTCTTATAGCCATATCTATTTTTAAACTCTAGTAACTTGTTCGACTTTCCTCAACCTCGGTGGCCTGGGCTCCTGATCAGAGTGGGGTCACTTGTCTCTCTGTAAAGTTTCAGCTTTAGCCCAATGGCAATGAATGAACAATATTTTTCCATCTACTACTTTTATATCTCTTTAATGAGCTGACGCTAATAAACCCAGATGTCACTGGAAATGAATAAACTGAGACATGACCTGTCCTATTGAATGTAGTCTGTCCTGCTCATTGTGTCCTCTTCTTACACTATGGCATCTGTGGTTCTATATGTGAGCACTTAGCTCTGGCCTTGACATTTGATGTCATTATTTTGGGGAAAGAACATGTAATGGTTTTAATTCTCAAGCACAGAGGGCATTGCACTTCTAAAGATACGGCAGAATGGTTTGAGATGTGTCTGATCAACCACATCGCTGGCTGCACAACTGTCAGCCCATGACTATACTATATAACCTACAATGAGACTTCGGGGCGGCCAATGGGGCTTCTATAGGGCCCCTAGAGAGCTGTAGTTTGTGTAAGAAGGAAAGGAGTGTGGTGGTAGGTCCTACATATCTTTCTGCTATTTGTCTTCCTATTCTTCATGGATAGCACTATATTGATGCTAAAAAGTTTGTGAACCCTTAAATGTTCTGTTTCTGCATAATTTTAACTAAAAACTACATGACGTTTACACACGTCCTAAAAGTTTATAGTCAAAATTTATAATTTATTTATCGAGAAAAATGATAAAACATCACATTTGTGTAGTATGTGTAATAATCTGAAGGTGAAATTAGAGCCAAACATTTTCAGTTGATGGAATGACCTCAAAATCTGATCTTCATAGTAAATGGTTTAGTAAGTGCATCATGGCACAAACTAAGGAGGTTTCTGTGGACCTCAAAGGAAGAGATGCTGATGCTCATCAGGCTGGAAAGGTTACAAAACGATCTCTAAAGAGTATGGACTTAATCAATCCACAAATTCCGTACAAATGGAGGTCCAGCAAGGCGAATAATCGTTTCCGAGGTGATAAGGAAACCTATGTTACTTCTATACAACTAATGACCTTTCTCACATTAGCCATTAAGGGCCACATGTATGAAAACTGTCTAGGTCTAAAACTCCCTTTGTTGCCTGCAGGGCTATGGAGTCAGAGTCGTCATAAAAGGACGACTCCGGGATCTCCAAAATATATAAATAGTTGGTCCAGTTAGTTTGATGCAAAGAGCAAGAAGAATTGGTCCGGCCAGTGCTGCTGCTCCCTATATCTTCAGCCTCATCACATGAGGAGTGTAATTGATGACATGGAGCAGGCAAAGCACTGCCCCAGGGGGAAAGATTCTGCTCCCATGGCAAATAGATTTCAGCAAAATTTTCACCTGCTTTCAAGAAGTAGAAGATCAATCATTCATCAAAACAATACTATTTCTATCAAAGGCAATAGTATTTCTCAGAACAAATTCAGAGACTCCACAAATATTCCTGCAGTGTTTTGCATATTTACAATTTTTTTGTGTTCTAAAGTCATATCCAATAAATATATTTTACACTGACAAGCAAAATGGTAACATTGTTTTCAACTTGTGACTTTCAGGCTCCATATCTCGCCATCCACTATAGCTTTGTACATGAGGCTACTGTAATTTTATATATCTTACCTAATTCAGGGCTGTGGAGTCGGAGTCGGTGGCTATTTTGCAGGAGTCAGAGGAGTCAAAAAATGGACCGACTCCCAAAATATATAATAAGTTGGTCCAGTCACTTCGATGCAGTGCAAAGAGCAAGAGGAATTGGGTCCGGCCAGTGCTACTGCTCCCATTTCTTCAGCCTCATCACATGAGGAGTGTAACTGATGACATGGAGCAGGCAAAGCGCTGCCCCAGGGGAAAAGATTCTGCTCCCAGGGCAAACAGACTTCAGCAAATTTTTTCACCTGTTTTCAAAGAAGTAGAAGAGTTCAACCATTCATCAAAACTGACTGTGGCTGAGGCAATTCCTTTATACCCTGACATCGTTAGAGATGTTGCCCCTGTGGTTATCGTTTTGCCCCCAAACCAAGTTAGTGTAGAGAGGCCGTTCTCTAGCCTGGAAATAAGGAGATCAGATGTGAGGTCATGTATGCAGGATCTGATGGAGGCAATACTATTTCTCAGAACAAATTCAGAGACTCCACAAATGTTCCTGCAGTGTTTTGCATTTTTACTATTTTTTTTTTTGTGTTCTAATGTCATGTCCAATAAATATATTTTACACTGACAAGCAAAATAACAATGGTATGAACTTGTGACTTTCAGGCTCCATATCTCTCCCTCCACTACAGCTTTGTACATGAGGCTACTGTAACTTTATATACAGTCATCTTACCTATCTTATACATAAATTTGACTTGCAAGTATTTAGCATCTGCTTAGTTATAGTTTTGCTCCTAAAAATCAAAATGTTACTATTTTGTTAGTATTTGGGAAATACCCCTTTGGTTTTCAGCTCTGCCTGAATCCTTCTGGGCTCTGGATCAGATTCAAGCAGGTCTTGACCAAAATCTGATCCCAGGTCTCTTCTCCACATTCCCAATGTTGGTGCAGACTGGACTTGGATACAAATACAGCTTTTTCTTCAACTCTATCCACAAGTGTTCAAAAGATCAAAACATTGTTACCCTTTTGCTTGTCAGTGTCTGTTCTACCTAAATAGCTTGATTATTGTATCATAAGGTGATAAACAACCATTTTACTACAGTAAAGTTATCACTTAAACATGCGCCGTGTATGAGGGAGACAGGAGTCGGAGGTTTGGGAAATTGAGGAGTCGGAGTCAGGGTTTTGGCTTGCTGACTCCGCAGTCCTGCTTTTCAAAGGTAAATCATCTAATGTTGTTAGTGATAAAGACTCTGCTCTGTCTTACCATGGTGACGTCACTCCCTCCTTTCTGTCTAATCGGGAAAAGAGATATCGATGGTAACCTACAGACACTGCAAAATCTCTCTTCTCTCCTGACTAGGGCGAGATCAAAAGAGCAATGTATTTAGTAAAAGTCTTCATTTTCCTGTCCCTACTTGTTGAAATCTAATCCTTATAGTGTGAAAGCCCCTTGAATCCAATAGAAATGGTGTGGAAGGAACTTAAGTGAGCAGTTCATGCGTGTAAACCACTAACATTAGAGTTGATGCTGTTTTGAACGGAGAAACAGGCTAAAATTTCTCCATGCTGATGTGGAAGACTAAACCACGATTACCTGAAAACTTTAGATGCATTTATTACTGTACAATGGAGTCATGCCAGATTCTGAAAGCAATAGTTCACATACTTTAGCCACTCAAAGGTGTGATATTGGATCATTTCTCCGGTGCTTCACCCACACTCTGGAACTCACTGCCCCAACACATCAGACTCTCCCACACTTTCACACCTTCAAAAGCAACCTGAAAACCCATTTCTTCAGGCTTGCCTATAACCTACACTAACCTGTCATATTTTCCTCCTAAATACATGTCTGCCCCTCCCCTCCTGTCTCTTCCCCTCCTTGTAGATTGTAAGCCCTCGCGGGCAGGGTCCTCTCTCCCTCTGTCGTGCCAATTGTCATTCATCACTTATCATTGTACTCGTTTGATGTATGTAACCCCCTCGAATGTACAGCGCCCTGGATTCAGTGGCGCTCTAAAATACTTAATAATAATAATTTCATTGGATCATAAATGACCAAATCTAATATTTTTGAGTCTTTTAATTTTCTCTACGTTTAGGACGTGTAAAAATCTGTTGTAGCTTTAAGTCATTTACACAAATATATGGAAAATTCTGAAGTGTTTACGAACTTTCAAGCATTATTTTAGATCATGTGCAGACAATGGTGTGCATAAGGTCCTGTAATCCCAAAACTGTTATGGCCCAACAACGCCGTGTGAACATACCCTTTATAGCGCGTTTTACGCCCTGAAAAATGGCCCAAAATCGACCTCAGATGAGCTTCAAATCTTCCTTCATTGACTATAATGTAAAATACGCCTTGTTCACACGAAGCGAATTTCATAAGCGGAATTGCGAGCCTCCTTTTTTGGTCGCAATTACAGGCATAAAAATAAATGACTTCAATTATTTTCACTCTTAAAAATCCCCATATAAAATAGTGGGGATAGGATTTTTTAAAACGCGCTGCTGATCAGGCTTTTTTTTTTTTTTTTTTTTTTTAGCGTAAATTTAAAGTTCAAAAAAAATTTGAACATGGCCTTTTTTGAGCCGGTTTGCGGTTTTTCAGACCGCCTGAAGAACCGGCCGAAAATGAGCACAATTGTGCTTTTTGGAAAACCCGTGCAGCAGTCCCCACTGCACAGGTTTTCCGCCCGCGGGCCGCTCAAAAAAACATGGAGCATGTTCATTCTTCCGTCCTCAATGGGAGGGGGGAGCGCTCTTCTCCGCTCACCGACCGGTATTTGTCCACTGCCGTGTGAACGCACCCTTAGGATGATGACTCCAATAAACTGTTGCTAATCCTTAGGTTGTTGGCTGGAACATGCCTATTGATCTAAGTGTTATGGAACTTAAAGGGGTTGTCTCACTACATCGATTCATCTTACCTCAGTCCTGTTTTTTCAGCTTCATTTTTGAATTGACTGGCTACTACTTGCCTGCATTGATGGGCTATTGAGGACACCAGGTCTGTAGCTATAGCGCCCTGAGGAGCCCATACAAGAGGGGATATCTAGGAATAGGTAGGACACTGTTAATGGACATACTGTATATTGCAAAGTGACTTGTTTTTGCAAGATCTTTAACATAAAAAGCAATCCTTGTACAGTCATGGCCAAAAGTTTTGAGTGATACAAATGTTAATTTTTACAAAGTCTACTGCATCAGGTTTTATAATGGCAATTTGCATATACTCCAGAATGTTATAAAGAGTGATCAGCTTAACCGCAATTAATTGCAAAGTCAATAGTTGCCTAGAAAATGAACTTTTTCCCCAAAAAACACATTTCCACTTCATTGCAGGCCTGCCTTAAAAGGACCAGCTAACATCGTTTCAGTGATTGCTCCATTAACACAGGTGTGGGTGTTGATGAGGACAGGGCTGGAGATCAATCTGTCATGATTAAGTAAGAATCACACATTGGACACTTTAAAAGGAGGCTGGTGCTTGGCATCATTGTTTCTCTTCTGTTACCATGGTCATCTCTAAAGAAACACGTGCAGTCATCATTGCACTGCCACAAAACTGGCCTAACAGGGAAGAGTATCGCAGCTAGAAAGATTGCACCTCAGTCAATAATCTATCGCATCATCAAGGAATTCAGGAGGTTCCATTGTTGCCAAAAAGGCTCCAGGGCGCCAAGAAAGACCAGCAAGCGCCAGGACCGTCTCTTAAAAGTGTTTCAGCTTCGGAATCGGGCTACCAGAGTGCGGCTTGCTCAGGAATGACAGCAGCAGGTGTGAGTGCATCTGCATGCACTGTGAGGCGGGAGATCATGGAGCAAGGCCTGGTGGTGTCAAGGGAGGGCAAGCAAAGAAGCCACTTCTCTCCAGATAAAACATCAGGGACAGACTGATATTGTGCCAAGGTACAGGGAGTGGACCTGCTGAGGACTGGGGGTAAAGTCATTTTTCTCTGATGAATCCCCTTTCCGAATGTTTGGAACATCTGGAAATACAGCTTGTTTGGTGAAGACGAGGTGAGCGACTACCACCAGTCTTGTCTCATGCAACCTGTAAAGCATCCAGAAACCATTCTGTGTGGGGTTGCTTCTCAGCAAGGGATCGGCTCTCTATCAGTCTTGCCTAAAAAACAACCCATGAATAAAGATGGTACCAGAATGTCCTCCAAGAGCAACTTCTCCCAACCGTCCAAGAGCAGTTGGTGATCACAATGCCTTTCCAGCATGATGGAGCACCTTGCCATAAAGCAAAGGTGATAACTAAATGGCTCAGGGAACAAACATAGAGATTTTGGGTCCATGGCCTGGAAATCACCAGATCTTTAATCCATTGGAACTGGTGGTCAATCATCAAGAGACGGGTGGACAAACAAAAACCAAACAAATTTGTGACAAAATGCAAGCAGTGATTGTGCATGAATGGACTGCTATCAGTCAGGATTTGGTCCAGAAGTTGATTGAGAGCATGCCAGGGGAATTGCAGAGGTCTGAAGAAGGGTCAAACACTGCAAATATTGACTTGCTGCATTAACTCATTCTAACTGTCAATTAAAAGCTTTTTTATCATATATATGATTGCACTTGTATTTTCTGTATGTGATAAAACATCTGACAAACACACATAAAAACCAGAGGGCAACAGATCATGTGAAAATATAATATTTGTGTCATTCTCAAAACTTTTGGCCATGACTGTAGTGAGACAACCCTTTTAAGAAAACTCTGTTCACATATGCTTTGGTAGCGCTGTTGCAGAGATCATATTTGACAGTAGGCGTAACATTGCTTGTACCTATAATGTACTGATGTTTCTAATGGGGACACAGTACTCCGTGGGCCAAGCACACCACTTTATTTTGAGATTTGTAACATTCTGTTTTCCGGTTTCTGAGGTGGAACCGAAAAGGAAATTTATCATTAGGAAAAACAAAAATGTTTTGCCTTATGAGTAGCAAGAAATTTAGAAGTGTTCGCTGGGGCCACAGGCAGGCAATTCATTGTATTACTAAAGGGGTTGTCCTTTTAATACTTTTATATTTAATTAGGGCTATGCTTGAGTAAAATATAAAAAAAAAAAAAAAGCAAATTCTTCCATATCAGTTGAGGGGACCCATCTGGCTCATAAAGCTGGGGAACTACCCTGTATATTATCCATATGCCCTAACTGGTGATAAGGACAGGGCTTGACTCCGCCTCTACTAGTTCCTGTTGCGCTCATGTATCTTGCTAGGCCTCAGCGGTCTTGTGTCAATAGTCCAATTAGTCATTGGTCCATGCAGTCGTATGTTTTTACCCTATTTAATACTTGAGATTGGTGGTCGAGAAAACATGTGGCAATACTTGCCCCCCCACCCCGCTCCCATCTATTCTTGAAGGGTGACATTTATGAACGAGGCTGTAGTAGACCAGTTCTACAGATGTATGAACAGGTGCACTCCAAACTTTGGTGTGATAAGTGCCTCGGTAAAGCGCCAAAGACACTTTTTAGCACTGACAGTTTTGGGGTGTTCTTTGGCCGTCGCACCACATATGTAGAAGACACATTTATGATTCTTTGATGCCAAAACTTTGGCGCAGAACAGTTAGAACAGCCAGACCAGGGTAAAGGTGGTGCCTGAGCCAGACATGTCGTATTGGCTCTACACTGCTCTGTATGTATGACCTGCAGAAGAACAGCCAGACCAGGGTAAAGGTGGTGCCTGAGCCAGACTTGTGGTATTGGCTCTACACTGACCTGTATGTATGACCTGCAGAGGAAAACAGCCAGACCAGGGTAAAGGTGTGGCCTGAGCCAGACTTGTGGTATTGGCTCTACACTGCCCTGTATGTATGACCTGCAGAGGAACAGCCAGACCAGGGTAAAGGTGGTGCCTGAGCCAGACTTGTGGTATTGGCTCTACACTGCCCTGTATGTATGACCTGCAGAAGAACAGCCAGACCAGGTTAAAGGTGGTGCCTGAGCCAGACTTGTGGTATTGGCTCTACACTGCCCTGTATGTATGACCTGCAGAAGAACAGCAGACCTGGTTATAGGTGGTGCCTGAGCCAGACTTGTGGTTTTGGCTCTACACTGCCCTGTATGTATGACCTGCAGAAGAACAGCCAGACCAGGGTAAAGGTGGTGCCTGAGCCAGACTTGTGGTATTGGCTCTACACTGCCCTGTATGTGTGACCTGCAGAAGAACAGGGTCATACATCTAGCACAGTCTATACTACCTTAGTGATTTAGAACTGGGCTATCAGCGCCAGAATCCATACATGTCACCCTAAGTCTTTGTTCACATGCGAGTGGTTTCAGTTGCAGTATTTTTTTCAACACCCCTACCTCATGTACATGATGATAGGTATTATTTTGTTTGATGGGTGATATGGATGATGGCCTCTTTTTGGGCTTTTTTCAATAAATGGGAAACACAATGTTAACAAACCTGCACCAGGTATGAAAATGAAGAAAAGATTTTTATTACTTTGAAGATGCATAGAAAAAGACCTGCTGTAGAGTTGACGCGTTTCGGGTATAAACCTTTAGTCTTAGCATGTAGCTAAGGTTAAGGGTATATACCTGAAATGCGTCGGCTCTACACCAGGTCTCTTTCTATGTATTTTTAACAAAATTAAATCAATATTTTCTATATTTTAATCCCTGGTGCTGGTTTGCTACCATTTTGGTGTTCCCATGTAAATGAACCAGGCACCCTCACTATCAGTGCCTCCCAGCATTGGCTACCTCTCTCCCACCTCCCATTTGTGTGTTTTGAGATGTCTACTTTAAATTTTTAATTAAGGAAAAGGAACATTTTAAATGAAATTCTGAAGTGGAAAGCATATGATGGGGTCTATTGTATATGAAATATACCACGCTCCAGCTCACAATGGTTGTTTAAGTAGATCATTGTAATTCATTATCGTGTGAGGGTTTTTTTTTTTTTTTTTCATACAAAAAAATGCAATTTACAAGAAATGTAAGCGAATGTTCTCACTTCATGGTAAAGAAGTTTTGAGTCTCTTATTAGTTTGTGTCTTCTAGGGATTCTTGTGTATGCTTCATACTTATTACGATGTTTTTGTCGTTAGGTATTCAGCCATGGAACGCCAGCTTTATTAAGCGAGAACAAGGAAGCCCCTCAGGCCAAGTTCTTCCCTCCTTTGCAGAATGTGATGCTACCTCCTGATACATTCAAAGGAAAGGTGGCCTTTATCACAGGCGGTGGTACAGGCCTGGGGAAAGGCATGACGACAGCGCTGTCCAGATTGGGAGCAGAATGTGTTATATCCAGCAGGTGAGCTCTCCTCCGACCGTCTTTTCACAAGTTTATCCTTCTGTTCATATCTAGCCATTCTTTACTCACACTTAAAGGGGTTTTGCCAGGACGTGCCTTATCTGCTAAGAAGCAAATGTGAACAAAGCAATGCTGAGCTGAGAGAGACACAGCCAGAGCACAGAGCCATGCATAAAGGATCGTGTGAAATGTTCACTCAAATAATCACACTACAGCTAGTGGATTCTGTATACAAACGACAGCTTTCTCCACACACTCTTGAAAGCTTCTTCAGCCTCTTGAAAGCTCCTTCATGTTCCCTGTCATCAGTAAAAGCAGGGATCTACTCGGATAATCACACTACAACTAGTGGATTCTGTATACAAAAGACAACATATTTCTACCCAGTGCCTTGAAAGCTTCTTCAGCTCCCTTTCATCAGATAAGAAGTGTTCTCTGCGCAAGCCCGGCCTGCAGCTCTTGTCAGGTCGTATCTAATAGAAGCTTTTAGGTAACTAAGGGCAGGTAAGACAGCCTGTAGCTCTCTGACTGCAATTTTTGTAATCGCATATATTTAGAAAAGTGATTAAATACCCATATTGGAGGATCCCACGTCAACATTACATCATGGCAAAACCCCTTTAAAGATCATATACAAGCAGGTTGCATCCTGTTTGGTGTGAAGTACCCTGTTTCCCCGAAAATAAGACCGTGTCTTATATTAATTTTTGCTCCTAAAGACGCGCTAAGACTTATTTTTAGGGGATGTCTTATTCCTCCATGAACAAGAATTCACATTTAATGTTGAACAAAACATCAGTATGTATTAATATATTGTAGTGATTTCATCACAAACATCAGCATAAGCAGCCAAACTCTGGATTGCATAAAAAAAATGCACTAGGTCTTATTTTTGGGGTATGTCTTATTTTCGAAGAAACAGGGTAGGAACTTGGCTGGATGTAAGTGATTTGTAACTTCTTTAAAGGGGTTTTGCCACGATGTAATGTTGACGTGGGATCCTCCAAAATGGGTATTTAATCACTTATCTAAAGATAAGGGATTATAAAAAGTGAAGCCTGTGAGAGCTACAGCATTTCTCAATCCCCCTTAGTTACATGAAAGCTTGTATTAGACACGACCAGAGGAGCTGACAGGCCGTGCTTTACGTGAAAAACACTTCTTATCTGATGACAGGGAAAATGAATGAGCTGCAAGGGGCTGGGAAGAAAGTGCAGTGTATGAGCCTGTGTTTTGCTGTATAGAGAATCAACTGTTGTAAAGTTATTATTTGAGTTAAGTTTTGAGACGCTCCCTTATTCCCCACTCTCTGCTCACCCCCTCCGTCTCTCCCCTGCAGCCTTCATGACTCAGCATGATTTGTTTATATTCTACTCTGTGCTGATAAGGAGGTAAGGAACTCACGTCCTGGCAAAACCCCTTTAAGGCGCTCCCTGATGGCAGACATTGGCTGTCATAGCCCTCATGTGTGCCATATGTGGATTTTCATTCCTTCATATAGAAGTGCCTATTTGTCCATCGTCACGACTAGGTATGGAGTGTGACTATGGTAAGAACTGCTCTAGGGCCTAATGGTTCTCTTTGTAGAGAGCACTGAACCTATGTAGGGAGACTTGTCAGCCATGCACAGCTACCTGGGAAGAATTGGATGCATAAATACTCTCCAAGAAGGAAAAAAGCTGTCTTACTAGTGCCACCTGTTGAAGGTAGGTTTCCCTGAAGTCAAGTTCAAGTCTAATCTATTGAAGAGCGTTGTGACAAGGCATTGTCATGTTCCATAGCTCTTTATCGGACTTGACTTTAAGGGTATGTTCACACAGCGTTTTTTGGATCCAAAAACGCAGCGGCGATCGGATCCAACACGTATCCAACATGCAGCTGCGTGTTTGGATACGTGTTGGATGCAGCAGGATCGCACCCTATAGTTTATTATAGGCTCCTGCTGCGTCTTTCGGGCCAAGAATTGACATGACAATTCTTGGGACAGATCGAAATACGCAATGAGACACATCAGTGATCACTCGTGTGAACGCTGATGCATGTTTCAAGTTAAAAGCAATGTAAATCGCAATGTAAATCACACTGCAATTTATCAGATACGTGTTTGGGATCCGACAGAAGGTTCCAAACACGTATTTAAAAGCGTATGTTCACACAGACTCAACACGCCATGTGAACGTTCCCCAAAGGTTGTTTCCCCCCTACCACCCTCCTACAGGAAGTGGGATAAATGTCTGGTCACTGGGAGACCCACTGCTAGCATCCCCCGGTCGCTAAAACGGGGGCCTCAAGTTCCCTCTTTCTTACTAAACTTGCACAGCAAGGACGGGTTTCCATGAAGCCGTGGCCGAACATGTGCACTGCTGCTCCATTCAAAATGTGGAAGTACGGCTCGGCTATCTTCGTCAGTCCTGTAGACGTTGGGGCATTTTAGTAAGGGTCTCCCACAGCAATCAGACATTTATCACCTGCCCTGTGAATAGGGGATAAATGTCTATGGTAAAAAAAGATAAAAATAAAAAAAAAAGAAAAAAATAAAAAAAAAATTCTTTAACCCCTTAATGACCAACCGTCCACTTTAGACGGCGGGTGGTGCAGGTCGTTAATCTGCAGTGACAGAGGAAACCTCTGACCCCGCCCCTCCAGAATTTAACCCTTTTATTGTTGCGGTCAGGGAACACAGCATAATTAAAGGGCATACCCCTGCTCCGTTGGGACTGCCGGTAACCCAATGGAGTTGGGGGGAGTATCTGTACAGTCACCCCCAAGGACCTAAAGTAGAGGGCTGTCTGTATGACAAGCTTAACACAGAAAGTAGTGTATTAGCATATTCATGTATGTAGATACATTGCAAAGGTTGTTAAAAAAAACAAAAAACTGTAATATCCTCTTAGTTAAATGCTACAGGTTATTTAATGTGAAATTTTAAAGTCTAAAAATGCAGAAAAACACTATTTATGTTCGATGCAAAAAATTTTAAATTCCGCAGTAATCTATTGGTAAACTTAAACTATGCCCCCAAAAATACAACTTCTACTGCATAAAACAAGTCCTCATACAACTGCGTCATTTAAAAGATATAAAAGTTATGACTGTTGAAACGCAAGGAGGGAAAAGCTACACAATTTAGCTGGGCATTAAAGGGAACCTGTCCTATAGGCTATGCCCCTCTTGCTGAGGGCAGCACAAGCTAGTGTCAGACCTGCTGTTCCCAGTGCTGTGCCCCTTATTCTGTAAGATGCTGCAGTTTCAGAGAATTTACCCCTCAAATCTTATTCATGAGCAGGTGTTAGCTCCGCCCACCAAAGGCTAGTCCCGCCCACTGAGTTATTCACATGTTTCTACCTATTCAAAGTAATAGGTTTATCAGTTGAGGTGGGCGGGGCTATCGCCAGGTGGGCGGGGTTTGAGAAAAACCTGACTCTTTTCTGGCTGAAAACTGCAGATTTGAGCATTAAATACACAAAAACTCCTGCATCTTACAGAATAAGGGACACAGCGCTGGAAACAGCAGGTCTGACACTAGCTTGTGCTGCCCTCAGCAAGGGGGGCATAATCTGTGTCAGGTTCCCTTTAATGCCTTTTAAGGTCTGGCCTGATTAAGGGGAAGCCATTACTATTGTGCCAGGATTCTGCTGCACATGCTTTACACCAGGCTTATTTTGCACTGTTGGTTTTGCCAAAATGGGATTGGTTTCATAGGAAGGGTAATGGATTAATCTTCGATAACGTGTATAAAGTGTCTAAGCAGATGCCAGATTTATTATCCACTGGTAATTCTGGTGCATGCTACAGAATTACACAATATTAATCTCTCCCACTGTTTCAGACTCAGATTTTCATAACTATATACTGAATTATTGTTGGGCGCAGACCTGCCTGAAAGGGTTTCTAAGGAATACGATTGTTTAAAAATTTTTAAAGGCTTTAAACATATTTGGTGTGGGGAAATTATTTCTACACTTGTGTCTGGTTACCTTGAGCTAAAAAGTTCATTTTTAGCCCTTCCTTCCTGATTATGCCGTTTACAACCTGCTCCTAGTTTCTCCTTTTCAGTACCACATGCAGGATGTGAGCTGTGGGTGCCCAGAATGCTGCTGCCTTCACTAACTCTTCTGTATCCGCACACTTTCATACCTGTACCCATTTATTTATTTTTTCTTTTCCTAAAGCCCATCAGTGATCTCTTCATCGTTGGGCTGATGGACAATGGTGCTTAGAAATGTGATCCCCTCTGAGTCTGTGTACGCCCCTTCTCTCTACATTCCTACACAGTTTGTGGTCATTTCCTACCTCCTGCAAACAACCTTCCCTGTCTATACAATAATGCAGTACAACCTGTGTGATCTGCCCTTCCTGAAGACTTGGATGCTATCCCCCATCTTCACTGTGTTATCTGCCTTGTACATCCACCTTCCCCCTCCCTGCTGTTATCTCTAATACTGAAAATATGGAGGGTGAGAGAAGAGGACTTGTACAACCAGGAACAGTGTGCTATTCCATCTGTATCAGAAACGGCAGGACAACTAGCTATGTAAAGGTGTTGCACAGATGCTACAGTAGTAAATTTATTAATGAAGGCTATTTAGAAACCTAATTAACGTTTCATTTAGGAAACAAATGAACCATTAACCAACATTCAGTGGTTTTGGATGCTGTTGTATGACATAGCATAGGCTTCTACACAATTCCAAATATTTCTTGCTTTCATGCCCTTTTTTTTTTTTTTAAGCATACCGAAACAGACCTCTACCAGCCAAATGGAAGCTAAAGAAACTCCCTCTTGGCCTCCACTGAGCTATTTAATCCTATGAAAAGGATTGGCAATATAAATTTAGCCTTTGATATGTAATCTTGATGTGTCGGGCATCTTAGTTTAGCATAAGTTGTAATAAATCGTTCTCGGGTGTAAATGCCAGCTATGCCAGTACATTCTTATTAACCTTCATATTTTCACTAGACAGTTGATGTCTGTAATGTATAACTAGTGAAGGAAGACGCATGTTGGGAGCTGGCTTGGTGGGTATATTAGGTGTGTGATGGGGGCAATTTATTATTGTTAAAACGGGATGATTTATTGGCTTTCTGGCAAATGGAGGCCGGATTTCTGAACCATTCACCTTCTGCTGTGGTGAAAGTGGACAAATGGTGCCATTGCAAATAAGCAACATAAAAAATGCAAACCACCATGTGCCATTGATGTAAGAGTCGGCTACGAAGGAGCAGCTTGCCTCCAAAATGAACCAAGGGTCTACCAGACGTGTGTCAAAAAAGTTCAGTGGACGCTACTGCATATGGGACTGTAAGGCAGATGGATTTTCACTGCAGCTCTGCTAATAAAGTTGCAATGGCAGAAAAGGTTGGTGTGTTAGGTAAGAATCCTCAAAGAACACACTCTGCAACTATTGCTGGAAGAAAACAAGCTGGAGATGGCAGTATTATGGTCTAGGGAATGTTCTTGTGGAAGGCGGTCTCCTAAATCCACCCCCGCAGATCACGTACATCCATACATGTGGATTCTCTTCCCTGGGCTGATGGGATCTTCCAGCAGGACAATGCTGCATGTCACACTGCTAGTGATGTCCGACATTGTTTGGAAGAGCATAACCAAGACTTTCAAGTACTACCCTACCTTCCAATTCCCCAGACTTGAACCCAATTGAGCACCTGTGGTACCACCTCAATTATGGTGTTTGTTCTACAGATCCTCTCGTGCACCCTCCAGCAGCTGTGGGATGCAGTTGGCTACAGATACCTGTGACAACCTACCAGGACCTCGAGACACACTAATCCCATCCAGCTGCTGTTTGTTACTCAGGATATTCACTTCTGGTCATAATAATGTGACTCCACTATATATTTTACGCCTATAAAGGAATTTCCAATTTAAGACCCATGTGGAATATATTTTTAAATTAAAAACAATATATGCCAAATGCAACGTATAGTTCTGCACAAAAAAAAAATAATTTTTTTTTTATTTGTGCAGAACTATACGTTGCATTTGGCATATATTGTTTTTAATTTATATAGGGATTAATGGATGCCTCCATTTTGGTCTCTTGCACCCCGCCCAGCCCCACAGGTTGTTAAATCGGTGCAGTATGCCTGTAAGGTTGGTGCATTTTTTTTATTTTTCTCTCTGGATTATGGAGGTCTATTGATCCAAATGAGAAGTCTGATTCAAGTGAGAAGTAAACATAGAGTAGGACCACCCGCCTTGAGATCCTGTTGGTAGCCGGGGGTGGCTTAAACATTTTTTGATCAAAACATGTGAACTAAGAATCTCAGGTTTTTTTTTTTTTTTTTTCATGTATTGTAGATAGCATAAATGCTTCTTTAGAGGTTTCCATGCATTGTTTGTTCCACCATGATATAGACACTGCTTGCAGCCTTGGCTTTTAGAACAGTAGTCCAGTGGATATGATCTATATATATTAAGAAAGGTTTTCTGATTTAAAAAAAAAAAATAAAATTGTGATACAACAGTCAGTAGCTCGGTTCTTCTGGCTTATCTTGGAGGCAGAAAAGAATTTGAAGTAACTTGCTCAACCCATCTTACACTGTGTGCTTGAGCTACTCTTAAGGCTACAGCAAGGTTTCTCCCTAAACTTGCCCTGAGAGGTGTTCTCAATAAGCAGAACTTTGAAAATCAACCATCTATGTAAGGAAGGAAGAGTCCTCCATGAAATCCTCCAGGATAAACTTTTTTTTTTTTTTTTTTTAATATCCTTTTAATTTTCCTGGTACAGTAGAAATCTGTTTCGTAGTTGATCAAGAATGACCGGTTTACAACTCTATATTTTTTTTTATTTTTTTTTAAGGAAATTGGATGTTCTTAAAGCAACAGCGGCTGAAATCGCATCGGAAACTGGAAATAAGGTAATCTTAAGATGATGCCCTTCAGAATTGGCTTTGTAGCAGGTCTCCTTTCAAAAGTTGTACATCTCCTCTATATAGGGCATGTTGTGCCTTTGTCTTGACAAGTTTTACTTATGGATGCTTTTATATAGAAGTTTGCTAACTAAAAGTTATATGCAGTGATCAGCCATAACACATCCAGCTAAAGTGAATTATGATCCTGACAGTGTCACCTGTGAAGGGGTGCAGTATGTAAGACAGGAAGTGAACCGTCCATTCTTGACGTTGAAACCAGGAAAAAAAAATGGGTACATGTAAAAATCTGAGCAACTTTGACAAGGGCCAGATTATGATGGCTAGACAACTGGGTCAGAACATCTCCAAAATGACAGGTTTTGTGGGGAGTTTCTAGTATGCAGTGGTTACTGCAGACCACAAATGGTTCTAGGAAGAATGACAGGTGAAGGGCAATAGGGTCATATGTGCCCAAAACTCCTTGATCTGCGTAAGGAGTAAAGACTATCCTGCCTTGCCCAATCACATAGCACATCTTGCTGCCTATGGTGCTGTATGGTTGTAGACTGGTAAGAGTGCCCATGCTGATCTGTCAACACCAAAGTGCCCACAATGGGCATGTGAGCATCCGAATTGAATCCTGGAACAATGGAAAAATAGTGATCTGGTCTGGGGAATCGCGTTTTTGTGGATCGTCTGGTATGTGTGTATTGCTTGTTTGGGAAAAAGACAGCTAGATGCAATACTGGGAGAAGACACAGTAGAGGCAATGTGATGCCCAGACAAGTCTGCTAGGAAACCTTGGATTCTGACATTTATGTGGATCCTACTATGATGTTTGCCACCTACATCAATGTTGTTGCAGATGAATTGCAACCCTTCATGACAGCGATATTCCTTAAAGGGAACCTGTCACGTCGAAAATGCTAACGTATCTGCTGACCACGATCTTGAATTTTATTCATTTAAATCCCTGCTTTTTCTGGGTTAAGACTTTCAGTAGGGGGTCTTCTCAATGATTGACAGTCCTCTCTGCATGCACCCTCATACATGGAAGGCTGTTGGTCATCGATAGTCTGCCTACTGGACTCCTAAACCTAGAAGAAGCAGATATTTAAGTGAATAAACTACAGTTTCTACTAAATGTTTCTCAAACACTACATAGCCCATACTTACAGCTCAATGGCTGGACTAGACTGAATCCAGTAGCAGGCAACACTGACCCATATGCCACTTGGGAAAGATAAACAGGTGCAGCTAATTGCTGAGCAGAAGCTAATCGACAAGTCTGCTAGGAAACCTTGGATTCTGACATTTATGTGGATCCTACTATGTTTGCCACCTACATCAATGTTGTTGCAGATGAATTGCAACCCTTCATGACAGCGATATTCCTTAAAGGGAACCTGTCACATCGAAAATGCTAACGTATCTGCTGACCACGATCTTGAATTTTATTCATTTAAATCCCTGCTTTTTCTGGGTTAAGACTTTCAGTAGGGGGTCTTCTCAATGATTGACAGTCCTCTCTGCATGCACCCTCATACATGGAAGGCTGTTGGTCATCGATAGTCTGCCCACTGGACTCCTAAACCTAGAAGAAGCAGATATTTAAGTGAATAAACTACAGTTTCTACTAAATGTTTCTCAAACACTACATAGCCCATACTTACAGCTCAATGGCTGGACTAGACTGAATCCAGTAGCAGGCAACACTGACCCATATGCCACTTGGGAAAGATAAACAGGTGCAGCTAATTGCTGAGCAGAAGCTAATCGACTAGTATGGGCGTCACTAATAGCTTGCATGGTGCACCACATGTATCTGTATTTATGGCACCCTTCTGTATCGCCTTATCTATATGCAATTGTAGTACCAGCAACCACCCCCCTCATGCATGGAGGGTATGTGAGTGGTTGTTTTATTGGTATTTTTACATTTGTGCAGTCTCCCCATGTATTATACTGTGGCTTTTATCATCTAATTGTTCCCCTAGTAGTGGGATGTGTGAGCTACTGCTTAGCAGTTAGCTGCACCTGTTTATCTTTACCAAGTAGCATAGAGGCCAGTGTTGCCTGCTACTGGGTTCAGTCTAGTCCAGCCATCGAGCTGTTAGTATGGCCTATGTAGTATTTTTGAGTATAATATTCCAATTTTTTTTTTCCTGTACTAAACAATACAGAACAATATTTCGATCTGCTCATCTTTTTCTGCTCCATACCATGATGCCCACCGATCAGATTGTTCAATGTGACGGCTGCCTTTTAACCCCTTAGCGGCCCTGGGCGCATGAGTACGTCCCAGGGCCGCTAAGGGGCTTTGCAGGGGGATCGCTCCGCGACCCCCCCGCACAGCCGCTGGGTGTTAGCGGCTGATTGCAGCTAACGGCCGGCTGCAGCTATCCGACGACCGGACACGGCGGTGGGGAGCCCTTTGAAGGCTCCCGTCACTTACATTTCCCGGTTTGCCCCACTTCTGGCTGTAGACAGGAAGTGGGGAAACCGCCATCTTTGTACACCCTAATGCATTGCCTATGCAATGCATTAGGCTGTATTAACAATCACGCCCCCTAGTGGTCAAGCACCATAGGGGGACTAAATGTTACAGTAAAATAAATAAAGTTTTAAAGTACACAAAAAGTATTAAGTTCAAATCACCCCCCCCCTTTTCCCATTTTTACAAATAAAATCATTAAAATAATAAAAAAGTTACACATATTTGGTATCGCCGCGTCCGAAAAAGTCCGATCTATAAAAATATAACATCATTTATCGCGTACGCTGAACACCGTAGAAGAAAAAAATTCCTAACGCCAGAATTGCGTTTTTTTTGGTCATTTTACGTCACACAAAAAATGGAATAAAAATGATCAAAAAAGGTGCATGCATTCCAAACTGCTAGCGATAAAGTACACTTCAGCCCGCAAAAATGCCCCCTCACTGACGTCCGTAGGTGTTAGTACAAAAAAGTTATTGGTCGCACAAAATGGCGCCGTGGCGCAAATGTAAAAAATAGAAAATGTTTGGAATTTTTTTACGGTACCAAAACATAACGGAAACCCTACATGTTTGGTATTGCCGGATGCGTATCAACCTGTAGAATACACCTAACACATCATATTTACCGAAGATTGAAAGCAGTAAAAGCAAAACGCCCAAAAACCTGGCGAAAATACGTTTTTTGTTTTTTTTCACAATTTGTCCCACTTGGAATTTTTTTGCGGTTTCCCAGTATATTCTATAGTATAGTGAATAACACCAAAGTACATCTTGTCCTGCAAAATAAGAGCCCTCATGTGTCTATGTAGGTGGAAAAAAAAGTTATTGCTTTCAGAAGGCGAGGAGGGAAAAACGAACGTGTCGCCAAAAAAAAACGCCGGGTCCTTAAGGGGTTAATGTCAGCAGCCTCCTTTTTTTTAGCATAATAATCTTTATCTATATAGGACCAACATATTTCGCTGCACTTTACAATATAGAGGGTATAAGCACAAACAAACCAGACATTACATTATAAAAAAAGCTACATTACAAATGAGACACGAGGTGTGAGAGGGGCCCTGCACAGCAATGCTTACAATCTATTAGGGTGTAGGGGTGAAAAAAAAGGCTGGGACAATGTGCTATGGTTTACAATGGTCCAGCCCATGTTACATGTAAATATGGGTTAGTATTACATAAAAAAGTGGATAAACCTGCCATCCACAAACCATAATCTAATATACAGATAAGTGCCTTGGTGGTGTGCAAAGTGCCGGAACCAGTGACGTATGTGTGAAGAATTTGGATGGGATAACAGCGGGGTATTTTGGGGGATTCTGGTAGGCTTGTCTAGAAAGATGCGTTTTTCAGAGCGGCACTTAAAACTGGATGGATGAGTGTGCCTGATCACAATGGGGTAAACATGTTCCAGAGAACTGGTGCAATATGTGCAAAATCTTGTAGATGGGCATGGAAGGTTCGGATGAGTGAGGTGTGTAGTCTTAGATCAGTAGCAGAGCAGAGAGCCCGGATAGGGTAGTGAAATGGAAAGTAGCCTCAAAAGGGCTATTCTGTCCTTGTGGGGGTTCAAATTATCTTAAAATAACAACGGGTGCACCTAGGAAGAAAACACATCACAACCATGCCTTGCTGCTATGGGGAAAATGCTTCTGATTTATTCACAAAATGGTGTGTTTTTGTATTATTACCCTTTTGCAAATGAGTAGATAAAAAGCGTATTCAAATGGACATGGCTGTGAGGGTCTATTGGCACGCTCCTTATCTATGGACCACTCACCTCACAGCTTCATCGGAACGTCTGAACACAGGGTGCAACTTACTGAATAGGCGCATCATGGATTACACGACGATCTATACAAACTACTACAGGTGGCCATTTGCGTTTATCACACATTAATGGGACAAAAGATTTACCTATAGCTATTTACTGCTGTAGCATATAGGTATGTGCTGTTATATATATATATATAGATATATTATATATATTTTAAAATTTTTTATTTTTAATATGAGTATATAATAAAGCCAATACCATAAAAATAGGACACAAAGGATCACACATATATATATATATATTATATTATATATATTTATATATAATTATATATATATTATTTATTTATATAATATTATAATCCTTTGTTCCCTTCCACAACAGTCCCCCCTTGAGACTTTGTTTCATTTTTATTCTCCCATATCTTCTTTCCCTAGCCTTGCGTCTTTCTGCGGAAGTACTCGCCCTGAACAAGAGCGGCTGCCAGTAGTCCCTGATACGCCCTAGCTCACCCTACACTCTATGGTATACTTCTTTGAGACGTGTTGCGGTTGAGAGGGGAGTAGATGTCTTTCCGGGAGCCCTTCTGACGTCAATGGTCTATCACGGAATAGTTTTGTCTTATTGTCCACATCATCATAGGTTTTGTCAGGCTTTGAAGATGAGGGTGGTGGTAGTGTTGCCGTCTTCAGAGAGCCAGCCGTGGACAAGGCTGTTTCATCATGATGGGAGTAGTCTGGTCCACAGCTTTCACAAATAGTTTCCTCAAGCAATGGAGAACACAACAGACAATTAGAGCAAGTAATTAGCAACACAATCAAATATGGGCCTATAACCTATCTGGGCAAGCATTCCCTGCCAACCCTTAAACCACGAAGTAAACCACTGTTCCTAGGGGTGATCTATGCCTGAGTTACGACTTTAATTCTTTGAGAGATCATCTAGCTTTCTAATGGCCACAGTTGACCTTCCCATTCGGTCCTGTATTATTGGGATATAAGTACAGCACGGTTTCTCTGTTTGGGGTGTACAGTTGATTATCGGTAGCAGAGATTCAAAAACACAGTGCGCCACTTGGTCCCTTGCCTTATACTCATCAGGGACCCCCATTGGGCTCCTATGAGCATCGGTATACCACATGGGGGTCAAAGCTGCCCTTTGTGGTGGGCTTTCTTCTCCTCCTGACTCTGATTGTGTCACTATCTTCCTGATCCCCTAACTCTATATTTGGACTCCCGAGGACAAATGCCTCATCAGTCTGATGGAGGTCTTCAATAGATAGTGTTAGGATATACTTTCTCCTGGTCATTCCCTATTCTCGACAGGTTACAGTCTTTGTTAACCTCACTCCTAGTGAAGTGGGTTTCCTGTGTTTGTCTGTTTCCCTTTAAGGCAGTCTGTGGTCCTATACCCCCTAGTCTTTTCCCTGTGGTTACAACCCACAGCACCCCAGTAATAGCGGAAGTGCGGTCCAGGACTTCTCCATCACACGCCAATTTATGATGGGTTCTGGACCTAGAGTTAAAGCAACATAACTATTAACATCAGTAAACGCAAGCATCTGCCTCATCTCCGGGTGCTGGATGCGATCTTTACAGTGTGATGCATGGAACCAGTTTGGGCTTTTCCGCTACCTTGACAGATTGTGGTCAGCAGACTTGGTACGGCTCCTCAATCCTTGGTTCTAGGGTTTTACACACAAAACTTCTTCACGTAGACCAGTCTCCAGGCTGTAGCATATGAGCAGCAAGTCTAAGTCTGGTTATGGAATGGGAAAACTCTAGAATGCATAAGCAAAAACTCTTTAACAACTGTAGTCACATAGAGGTCATTGAGCATCATTTTTGTAGCTACAACTGCTGAGGGGAATTATGCACCTACTTGCATTGGGCAACTGCTAACAGGATCTCATAGGGAAAGAGAGATAACTATCCCCGGGGAGTGTGCATGACTCTAACCAAAGCTATGGGCAGAACTGTTCTGGTCAGGGAGCATGATGTTTTCCTCCTTGACCACTTTAAGCGTCCTGCTTTCAGAGTCCCGTTACATGTGCCCATTGCACTACAGCTGGGTATTGCGCCCGTTGGCAAGCCTGGTCGCCCTCCCTTCTCCAGATAGCCCGTCTTCTTCGTTATTCTTGGTTCACTTATTTTTCAAGCTTCCTTTTCTTCCAGTGGAGCTTCGTTCCCTGCATCTTGGCCAGCAGTCTTCTTGTGGGTTGGGTGCAAGTTTTCCTCCTGCAGCACTGACAGCTCTTGCTTCCCTTTCTCCCCTCTGCCCCTGTTTGGCTGCTTGGTCACCCAAGTGTTTCTCTTCTGTATTCGTTCCCATGTCTTGATTTTTCATATGCCACGTCCGGGCAGCGCAGTGCACCATCAGGCCCTGAGGGCTTGTCCTGTTTCATTTGGGGTTTCCCCAGCCTGAAAAAATCCTCGTCTTCCAAATAGGTCCAAGTATGGGCGACCCCCAAAAGCTTATCTTGAGTCCGTAATATTTGCTTTTTGCCTTTTCAAAATCATGCTGCCCAGTTTTTTCTTGGGTTACTTGCAAAGGCAGTCTTCTTGCTTCCAACACGCGTGTGATGTGGTCAGGCATTCCGTGGAATCGCCCGCATGTCTGCAAAACTGGTCCCTCCACAAAAAAGAACCCCCGGGTTTAGGGGGTTCCAAATGAAAAGGCTCCATTTTTCTTCAAAGCAAAAATTGGGTTTTCAAGTGCCCGGATTCTTCCCATTCCTCTTCTCCTCATTCCCCCCCGAGGAAGGGAAGTAAAGGGGGTGGATAAGAACACAAACCAAAAAAATGACGTTATCCCAGGAAGGAACACTGAATAACTGTGTGCTTAAAATTTGCGGTTTAGAAGGGGAATGTCACGTTGGCCAGGATGAGGGAGGTCCGACTACAAAAACGCGTTTTATCCAGCAGCACTTTGGGGTAAATAAGCTTGTAAACTGGAAGGTCTCCCCCGCAGCTGGGTTTTCCCGCCCTTTCAGAGTAGTATCCAATGGGTCTTTTCGCCTCTGGGCCTTGCAGGGCCCCAAGCATTCCCCTTTTTTTTTTCCAAACAAGAGCTTGAAATCTTCTGGTAGTCCGGGTGCTATGAGGGGCACTGGAAAGCTGTTTCAGCTTTTGGAAAGGACCCAAGCTCTTCATCAAGGGGGAAGGAGTTTCCCACTGCCTTTAAAACCCAAAAAATTTCCGAAAGTGGAATCCCCGTCCTATGGATGCTGGGCTTCAGGAATAGGACAGACATCAGTGAGCAGGGTGCCGAGTATCTAGCTTGTGTGTCCTCCTCTTCTTGTTTTGCGTGGGGACCAGTGTCACTGCTCTGTTGCAGTTCAAGCAAGAATAGCGGTGGTCTTGGCTTGTAGGCTCCAGGGTCCTCACACATACATCTCGGGCTCACCTATCACAGGAGCAGGCTTTCATCACACATATCCCGCAGGCGATGTTTCTCAATGCTTTTGCAGACTAGAGCACAGTATCAACTGGTAGAGTCTTGTACTCAGGACGAATCCATCTTCAGCTGCTACCGCATGGGGTTCCAGCAGATACATCCACCAAGCCATGCCCCTCCCGGCCGGGTAATGCATGTGGCTTCTCAAAGGAAGAAAATCTAAATCAGAGAAGAGAAATCTAAGTTATCCATGCATGTTATCCGCTCCACTGTTTCCCTTTGCCTGAGTGAAAGTCTGTCCGTGTCTCAAGCACTTGGTCTGAAAGTCTGTCTTTAGGCCCATTGTTCAGCTTGTTCACTGTACACTTCTTGGAGGCAGCAAGTGATCTCATCCCATATTGGCACGTGGCCTGATGCAGGGATACGGCCACAGGGGGCCGCCGTCTGAATCCACTGCTTGAACCTCTGACCTGGGACCATAATTCTTTCCAATGTTGCCTGTGTCTAGTTCTTGCTTATTGCGCGATCTTCTGTAATAGGGCATAGGTTGTTTCTCAGGGTCCAGCAATCACCAGTTAAAACAGACGTTGACTTGGTGGGAAGTAACATAATATGTTCGGGCCTTCACACCCCCCTCCCTTGCAGTGAGGCTTTTGAGATAAGGGGGTCTGCCGTAGTCAATTCCTGTGCCCTCTCCACTGGTCAGCTGACTCCTTCTCGGGGTGTGCTATGCAGTGGGTCAGCTGGTGTGCCCTCTGCAGCAGCAAGCCGACTATTTGCTCTGGCCTTGTCCTAGAGCTCAATCGCTAGGCTTCTTCATTCTATCATGTCCATCCTCAATGCTGGTTAGAGCCTGCTCCCACTGTCGTCTTCTGCTTCCCTGTACCATGAGGTTCTCCCTCGGTAGGGATGGCTGGGGTCTGGTCACCATATATCCCCAGTATCTGCATCCATAAATGGACATACGAGTAATATGTGCTACCATCTTGTTCCAGGAAGTGGTGACCCGGAAGGGTCGTGCCGGGATAACAGAAGGAAGACGGATGTGACTCCTAATGGGAGCAGTAGGCCGGTGGCTGGAGTAGGAAGTGACATGGAAGAAGCGTGGCAGTGCGCTAAAGGTTCAGGTAGTCTGGGATGTACTGGGCAGAGCTGGAGCAGAAGGTGTGGCTACAGGCCGGCAGGTGACTTGTGTCAAAGGTGGGCTGTTTCTGGGGCGTGTTTCCCTATTGTTGGCTGCAGTTCTGTTACACCCATGATGACTTTGGCTCTCCTCCCCCCAAAGACAAGTCCCTCCGCCATTACAGGGCGACGGCATCGTATTCACACTTGCCTTTGTCATTTACAGAAATCATTCTCTGGGGGGATGTTAACACATCAGGCAGCTGCACCACCAGGGGCCCCCACCCTTCTTTATTGAATCCATTCTAGTTACACTTGTACCAGGATTCAGCCATCAACAAACATTCCAAGATCCTTCAATCTACCTCTTTCTGTATTATCCCTATGGACAGTTCCGTTCTCAATCACACAAATACTTTGAGGTCTTAAAATCACCTTTCAGCATACTTGCAAAATTCTTCAGCTAATTCACTTACTACTTCCTATCAACAATGAGACTCTTCTATAACATTCTTAATTCCCTCTAAAAAGCAGATGGCGCTTGTGCACTAAACTCACCTACTAAAACATCTTTGTTGCATGTTTCCTACAATTACAATGTACAGGGACAGATCACGACAAAACATTGTATGTGAATGTTAAGGAAAAAACCGATGTCATGCAGCTGTGCTCAGCCTGCCTCTACAGCAAGGAAGGCCTGTATTCATGATTCCACCATCAATTAATTTCAAGGTTTCACAAGATGCTTTTTCTCCCACCAAGCCCTGCTTGTAACAGTCTCCATACTCGTGAACAGACTCAGGAATTCCCGTGTTATCTCCAGCGGGAGATTCCTCATTAAATCACTGACGCGCTCTTAGGGCTTTAGGCTTCTCGGTGATTTCTCAGTGACTTTCACTTGGTCCCAGCTTTTGCTTTACAATCAGTTCCCAAATACATTCAATTTCACGTTAAAACAAATTCACCCCTACAAGCGACCGTTAATGTTGACTGGTCATAGGTTCAATAGCATGGGTCGTACTCGTTGCCTGTCAGCGTGACTAAAAAACAAACTCTACGACTTGAACACATAGTACAGCACCAAACTAGCACGTACAAATATGCTCGGACAAGCAAAGTATAAACTCTACTTACTCCCGGACAGATATCAGAAGTGCGAGGGCGACTTTTATCTCATCTGTGTTATGCAGTAGAGCTCCACTCAGCTCAGTTTTCGGTTAATAAATCCGATCCATGCCCATGCCCACATTGCAAGGCGACATCTGAGGATGGAAAGTAGCCTCAAAAGGGCTATTCTGTCCTTGTGGGGTTCAAATTATCTTTAAAAATACAAGGGTGCACCGAGAAAAACACCACACATGCCTTGCTGCTATGAAAATGCTTTCTGATTTTATTCACAAAAAATGGTGGTTTTTTTTTATACACTTTTGCAAATGAGTAGATAAAAAAGCATTCACATGGACATGGCTGTGAGGGTTCTAATTGGACGTCGCATTTGACTATGGACCACTCCTCACAGCTTTTCAAGGGAATGTCTGGATAAACAGGGTGTAACTTCTGATCTAAGCGCCATCTTGGATTACACGACGATCTATTACAAATACTACAGGCGGCCAATTTGTTTTAACAAGTCTTTAATGACAAAAGAACTTACTACAGCTTACATGCTGTACTATTTAGTTATGTGCCCCATGTTATATATATTTATGTATATGTTTATGAGGTATTTAATAAAACAATACATTAATAATAGAGGACACAAAGGATCAACATTATATATATCATTATATATATATATATATATATTTTATATACTATATATATATATATATATAATATATATATATATTAATATCATATTTATATATATATATATAACCTTTGGTCCAATCCACAACAGTAGTAGACAGAGATGAGGGAGGAGATGTAGGGGGGTGCCAAGCTGTGGAGAGCTTTATGATCTCAGCCACACTGCCACTTTCCTCAAAACATACCTGAACTATTTTTATTGCAAAGAGTACTAAGTGTAGACTTGGCCCCCGGGTTCCCAAGATCCTAATCGGACCATACATATTGTGCTGGAAAAGCAAGTCCAATCCATGGTGGCCACATCACACAAATGGCAGAACGTAAAGGATCTGCTACTATTGTCTTGATGTCATAACACAAGGACAATGTACACAATATTAGGCAGCTGGTATTTAGTGTTTTTTGGTTGATCATTCTAGATCTTGCCTTCATGAAGGTCCAGGCACAGAATAATTGTCATTGCGGATCTTTTACAAGAAGAAAGTCCCATGTAAGCCGCAGAGGATAGAAATGCTGAGCAGTCTGCACAGAACAAGCCTTGGGCTACTTTGGAAATAGGAAAAAGTTGCTTGTACTGTAAAGGGCCTTTTGTGAAGGGGTCCACGTTGTACGGCTTCATATTATGTGTTTTCAATAATTTACAGAAATTCGAGTATCTGTTCTTCCCGTCCGTTTCTTCACACTTCATCTTTTGTTTTCTTTGTATCCGTCACAATCAATAAAGTAGGGAGTTCAGTACTATTTATCATAGTGAAAGCTTACAGCCTGTTAGAACATGACTGATACCTTCCGAAATTCCAGAATGGCCATGGATCTGTTTACAGGATGGCATCATAAACTTCATATTTTAAACCTTATACCAGTGTCGGTAACTAGGATACTTCCTAACCAGACTCTACAAAGTGTCATTGGTATAACCCGTTCCATATGTCCTTTATTTTTCTTGCGGATCCTGTTTAGTGCATTTTATATGTTCAAGCGATGAAGAAACGTCTTGATTTCCTATCTGAGTAATTACTATTGAGTATATAGCGAGTTGGGCACCCGGAACTGAGCATAGTAGGCTTATTGCTCTGTGAAGTACACTGCCTCTTCTTGCTGCACGGACATTGCTTTAGAGTAGAAGAATAAAACAAAGTGGGGCAGTGTAGCACCCAGCAAGGAGAAGTGTGAACAATATGCTTTCTGTGGTGCAAGCTTTGAAACTGCATAGCAAGTAGAGATCTTCCCTTTCTGAGCTACTCATTGCCTCCCACTCAGCCAAGTCAGCATCGCTCTGCTCTGTACTGACAAGGGGCAAACCCCCCGAAACGGCTGTCTACAGATGAGTGATGCTGGCTTGGCTAGATATCCCTTCTTGCTTTCCAAAGATCCAGTGGGTCAAAAGCAAATTGAGGATCTCTTACATCCAAAAGAGGGCGCTAAAGCTTCTCGGCTCCTTTCCCATAATGCCTTGTGATAGCAAGTAGAGAGAAAGAGGACCTGTGGTCATTCCTGATAGATTAAGTGAATATCATTACTGAATCTGTCAGCTGGGTGTTACTAGTTGGAAATGTGTCCCTGCATAGTCTGAAACTGTCCAATCAGTGCTGACAGTCAGA